>LBNU01018729.1:73327-119740 GCA_014162995.1 Artemisia annua
AAAAAAAAAAAAAAAAAAAAAAAAAAAAAAAAAAAAAAAAAAAAAAAAAAAAAAAAAAAAAAAAAAAAAAAAAAAAAAAAAAAAAAAAAAGTTCTCCTAGACTACATGGGAACAGAATTGAGTGTGACTAACCGCTTCGAATCATTAAACAAATTCACATATTCTTTCTCAGATAAATGCTAAAAGAGACAAAGTCCACATAAAACAAGTAAATGTTGGTATGATCTTAGTCGAGTCTAGTAATACAACAACAATACCCGATCCCACCGGGAGTGACGTATGTGTGAGATAAGATGTAGTAGGGAGAGCGCTTCAAGAAAGACCTTTGGGCAAGAGTGTGTGTATGTACATATGTGTACCGCCTAGTAATAGTTCTTAACATTTTCATTTTCTTATCACATTTCCATATAAAGTCTACAACAACAACAATACTCAATCCAGCCGGAGCAAGGTATAGTGTTGGTACAATGTAGAAAGTTCATACCCTTATAAAGGTAAACCCGAGAGTAGGGAGAGTGCTTTCAGAAAAACCAACAGCATTTCATTTCCATATAATCAAAATCAAATATTTCCACATTTTACACTTAGCTAAAAAGTAGCAACAACATCAATACAAAATACCCACATGAAATTTTCCATCAAAAACCAAGATTACAGAAACTAAATTCAGTCAGGCATTCCAACAAACAGGTTGTGAACACCAATTATATATCAAAATTAAACAGTTAAAATTTGATAAAAATGAGATGTTTGACAAGGGTTTTACCTTGAAGATTGATTCTGGACCAATGAAATCAAAATAATTTTATAGATTTTAGCAAGTCAACTTTGGTCCAATGAAAAAGATTTAAGAAATGAAATGTATGGTTTGAAAAAGACAAATATGGTGTTGTAAAGTACATCCACCTGTCAATTATAGTTTTTTTTTTTGAAAAAATACTCCTTCCGTCATAAAATAATTATCCACCGACGAAAAAATAAATAATTATTACTGTTTTCTCTTTTTTACCTATTTGCAGAACAAAAGTTTTACCCTTACTTTTATTGTTTTACTGGGTCCCGCTAGTTGAGTTATGGGTTCGGGTTAAAACAGGCAAATTATCAGGATGGGTTGAATGGGTAAATCCGGTGGTTTGACTTATCAACACTTTATTGTCTTTATTTAGAAGTTAAATAGATACATTATCCTATATACTAAAAATGGGAACCTCCATTGTGCAAAACACTGTAGCCGCTACAGTGAACGAAACAGTGTTCATGTGCATTTTGGTCCTTAAGGTGTAACTTTCTTTGCAAGCTAGGTCCTTCGGGGACTACCGCTGCAACGCGCCGATAATTTTAGAGACTTTTCCCGTAAAAGCCATATTATTTCATTGTTTTTGGACTGGGCTGCTATTGGGCCTAAGTGAAAAAGTAAACAACATTATGGATTTGGCTTATATTTTTTTTTTATCCGAGAAATGAGAATTATATAAAAAAAAAAAAATAATTGGAGTGCAAAGTATTTATTATCTAATGTATTTTTTAATGCATTATGATAACTTTCGGTATAATATTTGGCAAAAAAGAGTGGTACTTGATTATTACAAATTTTCACGAGGATACATTTTTTGAAAAGATCAGGAAAAACCATTAACAAAGTTCATTTACAGTGGACGCAAGAGTGTCTTTTGCAATTTAGTCCCTAAGGTGTAACTCAAAAAAAATAGCACGGCATTCCCGCAGCAACGCGCGGGTTCCTCCGCTCGTTATATACTATAGAAAAGTCCTAGTTAACGCAAATGTGTATGATCTATGCTGACACATAATAGAAAGAAAAGGAAAAAGACAATTTAGGGTGTGTTTGGTACACTATCGGAATGTATCTATGACAATGATTATCATTGTAGTTGTTTGGTTAAAAATTTCACAATCAAACTATCATTCTATATGCATAGAACCATTCCCGTGAGATTAAATACCTTTCATTCTCATTCTAGTGGATTAGTGGGCCCCGGTGTCTTTTTCAACCACAAGTTCCATTTTATATAAGAATTTCAAGTATATTTTATTACTTCATTTAATAGGACCCACTCTTTATCTATATCCCAAATTTCTTACCAAACATAAACAATGGAAATGATATCCTCAATATCTTATATTTCTCCAATCAAAATCATACTAATAGTGATTCCAGATAAGATACCAAACGCACCCTTAATGTTTTACCATTGTAGATCGTTACACCTATGGTTGTGCAAGCGAATCCAATAGTACTAAAAGTGCATAGTTGTCTTTTTATAGATTTTTTTTTTCTTTTTTCAAAATTTTATATAAAATTGTATGTAAGTCAAAAGTATTGCAACATTAGCATATTTTTTTTATGAGAGAAAATCAGTAAATATTCGCTATATATGTGATAAATAAAGATTTTTGCTTAAAGAAACCGTAAATAACTAAAAGTACATAGTGGTCGTCGTAATTTTCTTTATTGAATCTATTATTAAATAAACTTTAAGGTAGTTTCTAAAACTATTAGGTAGGTTAAGGGTGTGTTTGAAAGTTTCTTTTTTTTTTCAAAATATATAACTTACTTCAACATCTTTTACAAAATCATATGTGCGTCAAAATTATATCAATATTGGGTTTGTTTATTAAAGAAATTGTTAAATATTTGTTAGATATTTGATAAATAAACTTTGTTATATAAAAAAGTTGTAAGTAATAGAAAGTTCAGGATAGATTTTATAACTCGTTACATAGTATGGGGGACGTTTTGTAAATGTCGATTTTGTTAACGAAACAAAGTTTTGGCTGGGCTAAATTTTATTTTTGGGCCACGCTTTGAAGCCCTCGTTATCATGTGGGGAATAGCATATATAGGTAATTTGAAGCTTCACGATCCATCAGAAGCAACAAGTAAAACTTTTGTTTTTTCAACTGGCTAGCTAGGGTTTGCATGGATATCCACGAGCAGATACTAAAACGATTGGACGTTAAGGATCTTATTCGATGCAAAAGCGTTTGTAAGTCATGGCATTCTTTAATCTCAGCCTCAGATTTTATCAAAACTCATCTTAACCATAGTTACATTAATAATGATTTTAGACATCGAAGGATCGTTGTCTCTCGGTTTGGGGAACCAAATAACCAGTATGATAGTTGTTGTATTGTTGGTTCTTCTAATGGTCTAGTATGTATTAAAACATCAATTGCTAATGTTTTAGTTGCCAACCCTTCCTCTAGAGAGGTTAAAAAGCTACAAACCCCCCAGTTTCCTAGGTGGTCATCGTCGTTATGTTGGGGCTTTGGTTATAATTTGTGTAAGGATAACTATAAGGTTATACTAGGGGTGTCTATTAGAGGTGAGGATCGGACATGTTTTCAAATGTTAGAGTTAATATCAAATGTTTGGAAAGACATTGGACAAGTTGAGTATACTTTTATTAGTAATGTTGGTGCCTTATGCAATGGGACACTATATTGGTTCATGAATGATAGAAAGAATAATAAAAATGTAATTCTTTCTTTTGATTTATCAAAAGAGGAGTTTAAAGAAATCTCCCAACCAGATGATGATCATGTATATAATGGTTGTATGGATAATAATACTAGCTTTAGCCTTGGGGTTGTCAAAGAAGGTTTATGCATATATGAATCTCGATTATCACCTTCCTCTAAAAAATGGGTAATAGAAAACAACAATATGTGGAAGCTGATGAAGCAAGATGATGAGATGGAGGGGCGTGATGTTTTACATTACTTGAGACCTATGAGGGATTACGTTCCACAAAAGAGTTTTTTAAGTCACATAGATGTATGCTCGTCAAAGAGTGGAGCATATATTGGTTCTCCGATATTTGTGCAGAGCCTTGTACCTCCCCATGTTAATGTTAATGACAGACTAACGAAGAGAAAGAGACAGAAATCAGAGGAGGACGATAACTGGAGGAGTGTTAAGGTGGCTTTGTAATATTATTGTCGCTTGTTTTGGTGGTTTTTAATTTCATATTAAATTACGAGGAATAATTAATTGTAACCATTATATACTCACTTAGGATTTCTGATTTTTCAGTTATGTAAAGAAGATCTTGGGTTTCTGGGTCAGGTGCCAGAGTTTGATGCTGGAGAAGTATCAAGATGATGAAAACTTGTGGACTTATGCATGAACTTTACTTATTTGTATACGGAAGGTTGTGCCATAGAGATCCATGTTCGTATCTTCAAGTTCATTACGATCCTTTAATTTGTTTGATGTTTTCATCACTTTGTGTGACGAATTTCATAAACATTTCAAAATGCTGTAATTATGTTGAAATAATTTGAGATTAATAAAATGGGTTATTTTTACAATAAGAGTTTTTCGGTTTTTTGATTTTACAATTGAAATTGTCCCTTATAACTTTTTATTAAAATGAGAAGGTAGACTTGAACGGTTTAAAAGAGGTCGGTTTGGTTCATTTCAAGATAGATGAAATCAGTTTGAGACGTATGGGATCATGGTTTGCGGTTTAGATTGTTTAAAACTGCAGCTTTCGGTCAGAGTTATGAGCAGACACACACATAGAAGTGTTTCACAAAATAGTTGTACTTGCTGAGTGTATAATAACAGTCATAAGAGAAATGATTGATGACAAGATACTAAATAAGACAAATGGAATGCAAGAGACTAAGTGGAACAAGCTCACCCCAAGGAAAATATGTGTTTTTATTTGTTTACTAGGCTTGATCACCTTGGTATGGACCTAAATTCGATGCTTTGTCCGCATTGTGAAGACGAAATAGAAACGGTGGAACATTGCTTTTTAAAGTGTTCAAGGGTTGGGGAGGGCTTGAAAAAAGTTTTTAAGTGGTGGAATATGGGAGTTTTCAATGTTGGGTCTATTCAAGATATTGTTAGTCATAATGCTAATAATAGTCTCAACTTGAAACAAAAATCAATGTGGCAAGCGGTGTGTTGGTCGATGTTATACCTTGTGTGGTGTTCTCGAAACAAGAGGGTGTTTGAAAATAAAATCTCCAACCTCACTACAATTTGTGATGAGCTACAGCTTCTAACATTTTTTTGGATATCCAATAGATCAAGAGGAGCAATTTCGTCATGGTTAGATTGGTGTTCTGATCCGGTTAAAGCTTGCAAGATATAAAAGCTGTGTGTCTGTTGTTAATTCCTGGGTTTGGCTGCTGTGAACGCTTGGGAATGGTCTGCAAGGTAGTTGTCTGCAAGTGTTTGCTTTTCAGAAGGTTTATGGTCTTCAAGTTGTGTTTTTCATCTCAAAAGGTTCTATGGTCTCATAGTGGTGTCTGCTTAATTTAGTTTCGAGGTTTGTTTGGTTTTGGTCATAATTCGTTTGTATGTTCCGTATTGTGTTTTGTTTGGTTTTTTGTATTTTTCTTGGTCGGGTTCCTCTCTTTTTAAGCATCTTGTTTAGAGGGGTGGAACGCCGTTTGTATGTATCGTCTTTGTTACGTTTTTAATATATTGATGCCTTTCAAAAGAAAAGAAAAAAAAAAAAAAAAAAAAAAAAAAAAAAAAAAAAAAAAAAAAAATTATGAGCAACTCTGTAGCTATCTGTGTAGAAGTGTTTCACAAAAGAGAAGTGATAGGATCACAAAAAGCTCCACAAGCTGATGTGTCAGTGGCTCATTGGTGTGCTTTCTCTCTCCTCTCTCTTATTTAACCAATCATTTTCTGCCACATCCTTTTGTGGGAGCTTTTTTTGAATATTCTTTTGTGATCCTATCACTTCTCTTCACAAAATAGTTGTACTTGCTGAGTGTATAATAACAGTCATAAGCAGACACACACATAAGAAAAAGAGTAAATTACATAGATGTTCCCTGTGGTATGCGTTGACTTGCATGTATAATTTATGTTTCTTCACAAATAAAGAAAATACCAAAATTATGCACGTAATACAAGTAGTTCAAATTGATGCCTAAACCCATGAATTCAATATAAACTATGACTGTTATCCAGCCATTTCAAGATGGCATATTGATTCAGGTCATATGAATTGAAAACACATTCCATTTATAGAAATCAGCCCCAACTATATACAATTTGAACATTATTCTCTACATTTAAAAGAACAAGATGTCATTCATCAATATCAACCACAAACATTGTTTCAAAAAATTTAACAATAACCACTATGTTTATCGTACCCAATAACCCAAACTATCTTTATATTTGTAATTTTGACAGCTGATCGCCAGTACCCTCCACTGCCTCTTTTGAACCTTCAACTTGAACATAAGTCTTGTAAATGGTTATAGCTTTTGAGAAAACATTAGCATCATTATGCTTCTGCAAGGCATAGAGTCTTCCAATCACAGCTGAATCAAGTATCAAATCAGCATAGTAATTATCGTCTTCAGCTAAAACGCGTTGAACCTCTCCCACATTTAACATGTTCTCGAGCACTTCTAAGGTCCATAACAACATAGCTGGGTCGGTGCTTACTAGGAGATTGCATAAAGGTTTGATACACCCCTGGTCCGCCAGGTACCTATGAGAAACATATAACAAGTTACCAAAACAACTGTGTGTTTATTTTTAAATATAATTACAGCATTATGTATTCATAACATAACATTTGAACAACACAGGATGTAGAGTTTATGAGAGACGTAAAGGATAACATACCTGACATGTTCATTACTACCTTTAGCAGTAACATGAAATATCACTACTACAACTGCCTTTAATAAATCAACTTGGTTATGAACATCACTAGTTCGAAGCAGCTTAACAATGGGAGGAATCAATCCAGCCTCAAATACAGACTGTAGAAAAGAAACATAGAAAAGAAACATGAAATCATTACATTAAATTAAATTTCTGCTTGTGAAACACTCAAAAGTATAAATAATGGAGTAATTAAGATCTTTACCTGTACTCGATTTTCATTTTCAGAAGCGATGTGTGCCACTGTCCAGCAGGAGTATTCCTTTTCTACGTTTGTCGTTCCGTACCTATTGGTTATAACATTCAGCAGGAGTGGGAATGCACCAAAATCAACGATAGCCTGTATACATGAAATTTTTTTTATATGTAAATTCTGAGTATTAAGTAGATATATAAATAATATTAAGAATGCAAGCTCACAAGTAAACATCTTCCAACTATATATTCATATGTAAAGATTTATAGTAATTTTTTTTTTTTTTNATATATAATGAATTACCAGAACCACATAAGACCCATGATTTCAAGTTTGACACTTTATTCTTTGCGCATATCCATTCGTCTTTTATTCATTTCAGTCGACAATCACACATGAAATGGTATAACTATATAAACAAAGACAAGTTTTGGATATGTAATACTACACGTCAATTTTTGTATACCAATGTTTGAAGTGTGCACTTTGAGGGTAACTGCCAAGGATTAGTAAAGTTATACTCCGTACTATACATTTGATGCCATTTTTTCCTATATGAAATCTGATTCTTATAAATTATGTCAATGGAAATAAATGCCATCCACATGTAGTTAAATACAGAACCAAGAAAGATCCAGCAAGCTCGTACCTGAACTTGGCGAGGAGAACGATCTACAATGTTCATTACAGTGGCAATTGCAGGAGTGCGTACAGAGCTACAACAGTGCCTGGAAATTTAGATGAAAATACTTGTCAAAATATGAATCATTTTTTGTTAGAGAAGAAGCATAAAACAATAAAATTAAATATGGCAGAATGGGTGGGTCAGACGGGTTGGGTAATGGGTCAACATAGGTAACTTTTGTACCGGTCAGGTTGGTACAAATGGCTTGTGCCAAATTTGTACATTGTTATAAGTGCTCAATTATGATTACAAAAAATATACACTTGGACAAACTGTGAACTGTTCGACCCGATTTTGTAGGCTAATTTCTACGTCTTAAACTACTTTTCCATAAACTAAAAACACGCAAAGTGAGATCTGAAGATTTAGTGCCAATTTTACCCTTAATGCACATTTAAGATACCAACTGAATCTCAAAACTAGCAAGATTTCTTGATACAGACTATTAAAGGTAAAATAAATTAAAACAGGAAGGTGGAAAATAGTTTCGAGATAGAGGGAGTGTAATTTTTACGTTACCCATTTGATTTGTTTAAAGATAACATAACGCAAATCAACACATTTATAATTAAGTTAATGATTCAAAACAGCCACCTGTAAATACTACTAGTAATAACCATAAAGCACAGCAACTAACCCGATGTGTTGAACAAGACGCTGGATTAAACCATATTCAACACCAGCGTCAATGATAGGTTGAATCATGTGGTCTTTGACAGCCAGATTCCAGAGAGAGTGGCAAGCACATTCCAAAATCTCATGGCAGCTTGAATTAGTAAAACGCGCAAGGGCGGGAAGTGCTGTATGTATCTGCAAATCAAACAGTTCAGATTGTCAATCAAAATATAATAAACTACTATGTATAACAGTATTGGCGGCCATTTCAACTCATTTACTGTAGTGGAGGTCATTTCAAGTGGGCCGAAAACTCGGAAAGGTCACCCTGGTTGAAAGTCCACATACATAATAATATAGTCTTTTAAATTATCTTTTATGCAATAATCATAAAAAAAAATATATAAAAAGGAATAGAAACTTTTTGAGTCATACCCAGACAATTGTGAGTGGCACTAAATATTAACCCATTTTTACCCGAACCGGTTTGGTAACTAGGTGGTAACCTAAGATTTTTGTAATGACCATGTTTTGTAATCATCATGATGCCTTTATAATCAAGTTAGATATTTATAACTGGGACAAAAAAGTGTTTTTGGGACAATCGACCTCTGCCCATTTTTACTAGTACTAAACTTGCTCATTTTAATTACATAATGTATAACACCAATACTATAAAACAGTCTCTTCAATATAGCAGGCAGTGGAGTCACAAGATAGAAATTGCAGACAACCTCATTTTAAGTAGTACTAAACACTCATTTTGACCCATAGCCAACCCGCACATCTTGCCATGCCAAAATAATTGCATAATGTAAGAAATACTAGAGGAAAATAGGACAACCTTTGCTAAAGTAGGCGGTGGAGTCCCGGAACATAAACTGCTCAGTGTAAATGCTACTGTTCTCAACATGGAAAGTCTAGCATGCTCGTGTGACTGAGCCAACAACGGTTGCAAAGCACCTTGGTCAAGAACAATGTCACGACTCCATAAAGAGTCAGCAGCTATATTTCCCAACGCACAAATAGCCTATGACAACAAAACATATGGTCATCTATAAACTGTATGGATCGTTCTAAAATAATACAAGGTTACTATTAAGTAAGTAATTGTAGATGTAGCAAAATTTCAACCCGTATCCTTAAGAACGGGTCGATTCAGGTTTTTTTATTCTCTAAAAATGTAAAATAGAAAATAAAACACCAAAAAAAGGAAATGGGTCAAACTTCTTTTTTTTTTTTTTTTTTTTTTTTTTTTTTTTTTTTTTGGCTTAAACATCCTCCTGTAGAATATTATTCAGATAATTAAACTATTATTTAAACATTAACCTTTTGGTAATCATATCCGAAATGCTAAATACTTATTATCAATAAATGTGTTCTTGGTTAACACGGCCACTTTTGGCTTGTTCACACAACACGACCATTTCTTCACTTAAAAGTAAAATTTTTACCTTCTCACGGATATCATCACTAGGAGAATCAAGAAGTTTGACCAAACTTGGGACCGCCCCATTATCAACTACAGCTTTGACAATCTCAGAAGTTCCCCAAGTAATATTTATGAGTGCCTCAAGAGCTGGTAACTGTTAATATTAAGAGATCCAAGATACGTTCAGACGTATTGCTGGAAAATTTGAACCACTTATTGTTGAATGGGTCACTTTGAGATCTGTTTCATCTCTAATGGGTCATACAGGTAATGTAAAAAACTTAGAAAAAAAAAAAGGAAACAAGTCAAAGTCTATATCTTTGATTCACACCTCCTAAATAGTTTTGTTCAAAATATCTAGAATGTTACTGAAATAATTAAAATATTTAATCATATTTTACACAATTATGAAGTATAAAATTATTACTAAAAGCAACTCAAACAACGTAACCCGTTTAACCTGCCCAATTTAACCCGTTATCCATCCAAACTAACAATACAATATACAATGTAGCATTAAAGCCAAAAGTTCACCTGGAGCTCAGGGAAATCCTCTCTCATCAAAAACTCAACAAAGCGTGGTATCACACCCAGATATGCAACTTCCTTAATCGGTGGTTTTCGGACTGTGACACATAGTTAGTAAGTCCCACGTGTAACATGATCAGCTACTAGTACTTCTTGCAAGTTACAAACTAGGGATGGCAAAAAATTCCGAAACCGATGGGGAACACAGAAACCCGAGACAATTGGGTCAGTTAATTTATAAACTCTTATATAATCATACTATATAATTACCCATTTTGTCCTGAAAGCAAACAGATAACACGCTGTTGCAGTTACTAGTATAATAAGCGGGTGCGGGTTAAAATATACTAATATCTAAGCCGAACTGATTTGTTGCCATCCCTAGTTGAAACTCAATATAAATAAGAAATTGATTATTTTATACCTCCTGTTTTAAGCACTTCGGAGAACGCAATAGCTGCCTCCAACTGCATATTGTTATCATTTGAATATAGCTTGTATACCATAGGGTACATTCTCTCAAACTGCAATTATATAACCATTTATGGTCATTTTGTGAGTCCAATTGGCACCAATATGACAAACAAAACGGATCTATAAAGCCATTATACATACAGTACGTAAACAAATCCTCATATGAATCTCAAGGAATTCAATTAATGCATTAATTGAATTCCTTGAGATTTTGTAAAGTTCGTTGGTAATTAATAGCCCGTGGCAGTGATTAGCATGTGCAAGTGGGGCAGCAGGGCCACAATTTGTGAGGGCCTCCGATTTAGTATGTTTAACTTGAATTTTTTACAGCCCTTTTTAAATATTATGTGAGGGGGCCTCCGATTTAGTATATGTCCATTAGTATTTATACATGTCTAATTATATTATGTTTTGAATTTTCCATAATAGTTAAGCTTTTCGTGGTTTACGGGGCCTCATTCATAGTTTCACACCGGCCACCCAAATCAATGGGACGTCCCTGTTAATAGCTTTAACCATAAAACAGTAACATAAATACAGTAACTGACGCGTAAAATAATACAAAAACCTTCTTCCCGAGAACAATGGTTGATGGATGTTGCAACTGACGCTTACTGTGCAGTATTTCATCTCTCTTCTTCTTGCGAATCTTGAACAAATCATCTTCAATACATGCAGTTCCAGCACACGCAGTGAAAGCCTTTTTCGCCGGCAGTACTTGACGATTTAAGAACATGCAAGTGTCTTCCTTATTCTCGTATATCTCCATCATATCGGAAGTATGCTTTCTATTAGATATCATTAAACATTACCGAAACAATATATGTACAATGCATAGCTTGTGGAACACTATAGTCGGCTAATCATTGGGCCGAGCCCACTGAGAACATAATAAGCTAATAACCCAATAATCTTTTATATAATAAAACAAAACCCGACTTTCGTATTTCAAAAAAAATATTATTTCCTTATTAGATATATTTTAATTATTATTTTTTAATTTAAAATTTTAAAAGTTCGGTTTGTTGATATACTACACAAGTAGATGATAAATAAAAAAAAATATAGATAAGATGCAACTAACAATAGGATTAAACTTTTTAAATGATTATCTTTAATAATAAACAAATATAATTAAAAATCATAAATCAAACAAAACAAAGATTAAATTATTTCTTTTTTAATAAACAAAAATATATCATTCAAAAAAAAAAAAAAAAAAAAAAAAAAAAAAAAAAAACGCGGGCATTATAACTTGTAACCCACAATAACAATGATATACTAATACTTTCCTTTGCAGTTCCTACTGCTCGACATCATGATCAGATGATTGTGAAAATGAGTATCGATCGGTTTGTGCAAAACGAAGAATTTGAAGTGGAATTGAGAAGGGAATGATATGATGATGAATTTGATTTAATTTTTGGAGGGAAATTATATAAGCTGGAGTGAGTGAGTGAGTGTGAGTTTGTTAGGGACTTTCATTTTCACAACTTTAGCCCTTTCACTTTTAAGATTTACACAAATGGAACAAAATTGAATCTTATTGTCCGTAATCATACAAATAAAAGAAACTTTCAGTTTGACACCTTTGGCCCTTACACTGTAACAAAGTTTTAATCTTTATTGTTCTAACTCCTAAAGAATAAGTAATACAAGGAGGATGAATTTTGTTTTGCGTGGGTAACAAATCACAACATTTTTCCTTTATCAAAGTTGCAACTAAACATTGAGGGTGGGAAAGAAGAAAGAGAAAGCATAATACAAAGTTATTGGTTCATTACATTTGGCACATGTGTGTGTGAATTTGTTTTTGTAAAATTATGTGGATGTAGCATTTCATTTGCTTAAATAACAAAGGAGAAACAAAAAGGTCTTGCACGGAAACTTTCAGCATGATGTAGTTCTTAAACACGTTTGCAATCCGTTAAGCTGTCCTCTAAAGAAATTAGAAGTTGTTGGTGCAATGACGACGTGAAGGCTATGACATCCAGGTCACCATCCCAGCCGACTTGGCGCTCATTGAAATGCCTGATGACGACAAAAACTGAACACATCTCATCCCCTTATATAGTCCTCAATCTCTAACCCGAATTCAAAATATAGCCTCTTATATGGAATAAACTTGTATGTTATAATTTCCTTAACTTGGCACTCATTTCGACCCATACTATAAAAATGATCTGTTTTGACCTCTTTACCCAAAACACTTCCACTTGCCACAAGGCCACCTCGTTAACTCTATCAATCATCCATCAATATCAATGTCGCTTTTATCCTTCCAAATAATATCACTATAACCAAACAGCTTCGCAAAACAAGATACCAACTGATCCTGAACTAGTTCTTCATCAGGAAGCTCCATTTCCGTCTCTTTCCTCAACGAAGTGACATCCTTATCAGCAATTCCACACGGCACAATATGTTTGAAAAAACTCAAAGCAGGGTCAATATTAAATGCCAACCCATGAGATGTAATCCCAGACGAAATCCGAACACCAATAGCTCCAATCTTTCTATCCTCAACCCATACCCCCGTCTCACATTTCCTTAGACCATGAGCTTTGACACCATAAAGAGACGATAAATCAATCATAGTTGACTCAAGATTTTCAACATATTTCCTAGCACCAAACCCGATATCTCTTAAAGAAACGATAGGGTATAAAATGGCTTGATGTGGACCATGAAATGTAATATCACCTCCCCTTTGTGTGTAGTGAAGTTCAGCTCCCATATCTTTAAGTTCAGATTCCGGAATTAGTAAATTGTAATCTGTTCGACGTTTTCCTAATGTGTATGTAGGTGGATGTTGCAAGGACAAAAGCGTATCAGAAATTTTATTGATTTTCCTTTCAGAAGCCAGTTTTTCTTGCAATTTAAGAGCTTCTAAGTAATTAACAGTGCCCAATCTCCATACCTCAAGATTACGTGGAATCCTCATTTCCTGGAAAATTAACATACAACTTCATATTTATTACTTATTTGTTTCAAAAATGTTTTCTTTTTAGTACAAGTAAACATTATCAGACAGCTTAATGTATAACAACATTCTAACTTGAAATCATGACGTACCCATACTCAAGTCTTTGCGCAGGAAAAAAAACAGGTTCTCCTAGACTACATGGGAATAGAGTTGAGTGTGACTAACCGCTTCGAATCATTACACAAATTCACATAATTCTTTATCAGATAAATGCTACTGTACAAGATAAAATGTCAACATAAAACAAGTAAATTAAAGTATGATCTTGGTCGAGTTAAAATTAATACAACAACAACAACAATCCCGCCAGGAGCGAGGTATGTAGACAGTCATACCTCTACTTGAGGAGAGTAGGGAGACGGCTTCAAGAAAGACCACTAGTCTAAAGTGTGTGTGTGTATGTATATACTGCCTAGTAATAGTTCTTAATTTTATTTTATTTTATTTTTGTCACATTTCCATATAAAGTGTACAACAACAACAATACTCAATCTCGCCGAAGCGGGGTATGGCGAAGATAGAATGTAAACAAATATTACCACTACAGTTAACCCACGAGCAGGGAGACTCAGAAATGCCAAAAGCATTTCATTTCCATATAAAGTTTCAAGATTCAAAATCTTGACATACAATCAAAATCAAATATTTCCACATTTCACCATTGGATTTAAGCTAAAATGCAACAAAAACATAAATTACAAAATACCCACATGAAATTTTCCATCAAAAACCAAACCAAAATTACAGAAACTAAATTCAGTCAGGCATTTCAACAAACAGGTTGTGAGCATCAGATATAAATCAAAATTAAACCATAAGGATTTGATGTAAGTTGAGATGTTTGACAAGGGTTTTACCTGAAGATTGATTCTGGACCAATGAAATCAAAATAATTTTATAGATTTTACCACGTCAACTGTATCTTGATGATAGTTTTGGTCCAATAAAAATGAGATCTTTGACAAGGGTTATATACAATGGATTTATGGTTTTGAAAAAGTCAAAAATGGTCATTGTAGTATAGTGGTAAGTATATTAATATCCGCCTGTCACGCGGATGACCCGGGTTCGATCCCGGCAACGGCGTTTTATTTATTTTTATTTTTTTTCAGAAAAATAAGTAAATTCTGTTTTCAATTTTTCATAGTTGTATAATAACAATAACAAGTAGGGGGGGCGCCTACTGCATTGCAGCGGGTAATTTTTTTTTTATTGTTTTGCGACCGTTTTAATTTATCGATCCGTTTGGCTCTTTGTTATGTTTATGCAACTTTTAAAAAAAAAAATGATTTTACACACATATAATGGCGGTAACTCAAACAGCTGGGCCAGATATTGTAAAAGAGGCGGGCCATCAAATAAGCCCAAAAAAACAACCCAACGAAAAATATTTTTTTAAGGCACGGCGCTCGAAAGTGTGAAACGTTTACAAGACAAGCCATGTGAAAGTTGTATTAGAGAGCTGACTGCTGAGGTTACAAAAATCGTGAATTGGTAGTTGGTCAGTCAATTCTTTTATAGCTAGTAATCAGTCTAGGCGAGATTAATCGATAATTAATCATATTAGCATTTCTGGGAAGTTTTTACAGTAGTATTTTCCGGTGAGTTTTGGGTATTTCCGATGAGTTTTAAGTATTTACGGCAAAATTTGTCTTATACCGACTTTTAATAGGTATAAATAACGATTATAAGTGATTCAAAGCAAGTTTCCGGCGTATTTATAGTATTTCCGGCAAGATTTGCAGGTTTCCAATAAGTTTGACTACCGTTAACCGATTTGTTTGATCAATTTGCATAAATCACAAAAAGGTTGGTGACCGATTAACACGTAAATGGAGATCAATCATATTTCATAGATTTAAACCGGTAAACAAACAAGGATTTATCTTCTAAATTATCTGGAAAAAACAGTGTTTCGGTTTAACTAAAAATAATCTCATGATCGTTTCAAAAATTTCCTTTGGCTATCACTTTATCTAGGAAGGTCTAAACTTGAGACCTCTTTGACGACAGTTCTATGAAACCAGTTTCTATATTTTTCTTGTTTCTTGTTGCTCTTCATTACGAGTGACGATTCTTTGTTGCTTCGATAACTTCCCATGAAACAAGCGATTACAATATGTTCAACAGCTTGCGAGCACACTCGTCGTATCCCATAATGTTCTCTGTTGGTTATTTTGAGTTTTACATAAACATCATTACATAAATCATTGCCAACAAGCTCCATACAGATTTAATCTTTATCAAATAAAACGCTAGCTAATCGATTTAGTGCTGATTCATCAGGGAGATAACATCTCCAGAACCACTTTTACCATATATAGTTCGAGACCAACTATAAGACAGAGCAATAATACTTCAAAACATAGTGTATAATGGCAATCTAACTCTTCTGTGATAGATTTAATCCAAAAAAAACGACATAGCTAACAAGTAATGACCGACCAACAGGCCCATGAGGGAAACATAGATACACAACATATTACCAAGTGTAATGTGTAAATGTCATATATACAATCGCCTTGTAAATGTCAATGTTAGAAAACTCAAGACGAACAAGAGAGCATGCGGACACCTGGACGGTAAGCCCAGGCAGGGGGCAACCGTGCATACTTTTCCATACCAGGTTGCTCGTCATATGGTCTTTCCATTACTTTAAGCAACCGTCTCACCTCTTCAAAGTCACCTTGTTCAGCCATGTCTATCGCACTCTGGCAAAGGTAGTTCCTGAGAATGTACTTTGGGTTCACCGAGTTCATTAAAGCTTTTCTCTCTTCATCCGGAACTCCACTAGCGGATAGCTGTTAGTATCATACAAAAAAACCACAAAACAAAGAATAAAATAAGTATCACGGATTCACACGGATAATCAAATCGAAAGACAAACCGACACTGCATCAACAAAATTCACCAACTTTAATAGTTTAGAAAGCCTGACTCACCAGTAAACATAAAGACTACATTAAAAATTGAGATCAGTTTTAACCTTTTATGGTTCTATCCAGCCAAAAAAAAAAAAAAAAAAAAAAAAAAAAAAAAAAAAAAAAAAAAAAAAAAAAAAAAAAAAAAAAAAAAAAAAAAAAAAAAAAAAAAAAAAAAAAAAGTTGGAAACCAAAACCAGATATTTGACCAACATTCATTGTAATGAAAGCGGTCACATTACCTCTTCTATGTAAATTTTAACCCAGCTGGTCCAAGCCTCCTTTCGTTCTTGGCCAATATCTAGTAAAGCGGGCTTTAGTGGAACCAATAGTTCTTCATCAGGGGTAGTCGAATCAGCTTTGATGTTGGATAGTAATCTAAAGAAGTTTGTGTAATCAACTTTATCAACGGCCATATGGTTGAGCAGTTTACTTATAAGTTGTTTATTATACTTTGGTAGACCAAGTTTTTTGGTCATTACAGCTT
Organism: Artemisia annua; assembly: GCA_014162995.1. Taxonomy (NCBI): domain Eukaryota; kingdom Viridiplantae; phylum Streptophyta; class Magnoliopsida; order Asterales; family Asteraceae; genus Artemisia; species Artemisia annua. Next base: position 90,322 of record LBNU01018729.1, read on the forward strand.
GGTAGTCATCCATGAACTTTGTACCGTATCTGCAGCAGATCAATAAATTAAAAGGCTAAAAAATCAGGGGAAAAAAATCGCCTTTCGAGGTTATGAGATTTTGAGATAAAGTATACTACTGCATTTTTAATTTCTATTGATTAAAACATATATAAGCACAAACCAAATTCAAGGAGTTATATATTCCTAGTCTATTCTATATTCTAAGTTTATCTAGAATAGTGATTCAATTAATATATAAAACCTAACAATTATCTACATAATAGGATAATCATGGAACGTCAAAAACATAGGAAGCAGGTTACAACAGATAGGTCAATCGGGCTACTTTTCAAACTTCAACTAAAGAGTTGGTAAGGACTTTTGCAAGAAAACTTTGACAATATGTTACTCGTAATTTATACTAAAATGAATATCGACATTATCCTATAATAAATGCTAAAGTTGATTAATGATTAGACACAGTTTACTGAGATGATCTTGTTGATAACTGTGAAAGGGATGTTTAGGTGGTAAATCACGGATAATCAAATATGCAAGTACTGAAAGTTAGTGGTAGGTGAATAATTTTGCATTTATATCAACGATTAGTTCTCCTAAATTATTGAAACATCATAATCAAAATTCATAAATACTACATCAAGAAACATCAATAGCCTTGCAACTTAATGTCAAAATAAAGAGTTTCGACACATATCTAAACACCTTTAATCAAATATCTAAAATAGCCCTCAACTTTATCAGTATTCTCCAATGATTACAATTAGACAAATAGTTACCTCAAGTTTTTAAGGATATTAAGAGGGTGTTTGTTTAAGCTTATTTAGGGGGTTTATGAGCTTATTAGCTAATATAAGAAAAATAAGCCTAATCAAGTGTTTGGTTAAGCTTATATGTTTGGGCTTATGAGTTTATATGAGGAGGTTTTGATAAGCCCAAACTTTGTGGCTTATTTGAGGAGTGATGGGGTTATATAAAGAGATTATATAAAAAGACTTTTATACCCTCATTTAATAATTTCACGCTTTTAATGTTCATGTACTTTTTGTCACTTTACCTTATTAATTATGATAAGCTAAGCCAAACCCTTAACAAGGGCTTATGAGCTCATGATATATAAGCCATAAGACGCTTATATAGCATAAACATAAAGCCCAACTCATAAGCCTAGCCAAACACCCCTCAAGAGATCCTTCTATATATAATTGATGCATTTATTTTGACGTGAATAGAGAATCAAAGGTAGAAACTAACTACAGACGAGGGAAGAAGGGTCAAATACCTTTCGAGCGCGTAATCAGCCTCTTTCTCATTTATCAATTCAGCAGTAGAAAGAGTAGATACAAACTGAGCTATATTCCATAATCCAACATCAGGTTGATTTGCAAAGCAGTACCGTCTCCCTGGAAGATCTGTGGTATTCGGGGTAAAACTGGGATCAAAAGCATCAAGAAAACCAAAAGGACCATAATCAATCGTGAGCCCCAATACACTCATGTTGTCGGTATTCATCACACCATGTGTGAAACCAACACCCTGCCAACTGGCAATCATTGAAGCAGTACGTTCAGCAACTTCAACCGCCCAAGCTGATGCATCCATCACGTAACAACAGTATAAGAAGGCAATCGATACACATAATTTATATAATATGATTATCTAGATGTTTACCTGCATATTTATTTGAAGTTAGATCTACAACAGAATCATCTTCTTGGCCAGTGGAGAAAGATAAACTATCACTTTTGCTCATATTATCTATATGAGGAAAGTGATGCCTAATGGTGTAATCAGCCAACGTTCTAACGATTTTAAGATCCTCTGGTCCTCTAGAAGCATGTATTTGAAATGAGCCGAAACGCAGAAACGACTGTGCAACTCTGCACACGACTGCGCCAGGTTCCTCTTTGGCATTGCCACTGCATTTACACAAAGGACAGATATGTCAGCACTTTGGCTTTTGGATTGAAGAAAATCAAATAGTCACTTTTAAGAGCACATTCAAACACCTCCTTAGTACCAAAAGAGAGTGTCCAACTTGGTGTTGTTTAAGCCGTTATAAATGGAAATACACTAGCTACAAAACTTACTCATAGAACATATCACGAACAACATATTTCCCAGTCGTTACAAGACTAAGTGCACGAGTGGTTGGAATCCCGAGACTATGAATTGCTTCACTGCAAAGAAATTCTCTAATACTACTACGTAGAACAGCTAAACCATCAGCAAACCGACTATATGGAGTCTTTCCAGCACCCTTCAGCTGAAGCTCCCACCTCTGAGACTTTGAATTCAAGAGCTCACCAAGTGTGATTGCCCGTCCATCACCTAACTGACCAGCCCACGTTCCAAACTGATGTCCGCCGTAACATTGAGCATAAGACAGTCTGAGAAACATTTAACGTTACTACCATTAATTAATCAGTAGTTAACGTATGTAAAATATGGTTAATGGTGCTTATTGCTTATTGCTTACCCTCCTACTAAAGGAGTTGCTCCTGAGAAGAAAAGGGGGAAATCGGGCCTTTCAAATCTGCAAAACCAATAAAAGTTTCAGCATTGTGACATAATTTCAAATATTAGTCATGGTAAAGATCAATTTAGGAAGGTAAATGATAACTCACTCTTTAGGATCGAGATCAAGAATCTCTGCAACGGACTCTGACCACGCGACTAGTTGAGGGTTTTCCACTTGAACAGATGGAGATACTTTTGAATAACATGCATGAAACACCTAAAATATTTCAATTTCCGACCAATTCAATTAGTATGCCGCCATAAAATGTGCTTCCCGAAATCAAAAAGCAAAAACGAAACTTAACCTTAGGAATCTTAACTTGCTTTCAACAATGCTTATTAGTTTATTTCATTGTCAACTTGAGTATCTAGATTCTAAATAGGCAAACAGCTTAAGGCTTGTCAGCTTATTTGTGCTACATGAATTGGTCCTTAAAAGCTAGTGTGGAGGTGCCTATCTAAAACACCTTAATAAGCTCATAAGCTAAAAAGCACAAGCTACATTAATAAAGGTAACCGAAACACCCCTGTGTTGTCTTAGGACATGACATACGAGATACTGATGAATTTCCTCATCAGCTTATTTCCAGCTAAGAAGAAGCCCTTTCAAATAAGCTGACAAAGAAAAACTAAGGGGTGTTTAGATTAGCTTATTTTTCAGCCTTATGGACTTATTTGAATTTGGAAAAGCTCATAAGCTCACTTTTACGACCATATCAAGCTGAAGTTATGGACGTAAGTCCATAACCTCAACTCGATAATCTCATATGCTAATAAAAGCGAGCTTACGAGCTTTTCTGAATTCAAATAAGCCCATAAGCCCAGAAAAACAAGCTAATCAAAACACCCCTTAGCTTTTCTTTACCAGCTTATTGGAAAAAAAAGGCTTCTTTTTAGCTGGAAATAAGCCCATAAGAAAATTCATACAACAAGACTTAAAAAGACTTAACTAAAAACATAAAAAAGCACCAATCTTTATAACATAAAAAACCCAAAAAAACAGATCTTAAACAAGATTTATATAAAAATGGATAAAGGGTAAATCACCTGACGTGGGATGACGTCAGCACGTGAATCACCAGGCAACTCCCTGACAAAAGAATGATCCCAATTGACATCCTCTAAACCCACTTTGAAACCATCGTTCAAATTGTGTTTCTTTAACCCATCTGTCACAGACTCGACAGAAGAAGTATTGTTATTACTGGACATGGCAGAAAACGGTGTCGTTTTGATGTTGAATTTGAGAGTTTTGGATTTGGGAAATAAGAGACGGTGGCGGAAGATGGAGGGTGTGTTGTGTGAAAGTGAGGCGGTTAAATGATGTAGTTTTATCATTTTGTTTGGTTTGGTTTTTTAATGTCTTATGTTTGGAAAGGTAATGTTTTTTAAGACTTTGGGTTTGTGTTTGGGGATGTCAATTTGGATGTCAATTTGACACCACAAGCTGTGTATGTACTTGTGGAAGTAGGATATGTACATGTTTGTACTTTTAGGGTTGTGAATAGCATGGTTTAAGGGTGCGTTTGGTACATGGTTATAGGAATCATGAAATGAATTTTAGGGTGCGTTTAGTATCGCGAAATGAGAATCAGGGAATGAATTTTCATTACAATTATGTGTTTGTTTAAGATGTAAATCTTTCAAATATGAGAATGAATGATAGATATGTTACATACTTTATATACCCCAAAAGAGTAAGGTATGGATCTTTCATACCTGAGGGGCCTACTACTACTATCAAACTCATATCCATTATGATTCATGGTAGCATACCAAACGCACCCTTATTCTAAGTGATAATGTTTATTTGATAAATCTTGCAATTAAATATGACAATGATAGAATAATATCTTCTGCACTACAAACCACTCAAAAGAGTAAGGTATGGAACTTTCATATCTAAGGGGTCCAACATATATCTAAACACATACCGATTGTGATTCATGGCAGCATACCAAACGTACCCTAACTCAGTGAAAGTTGAAAGATTGTGGACGAGTTGGTTTTGGTTATATTTTCAGTTTTGGTCTCGGACTGAATCATGAATGAGACTTAAACTTTTAAAAGTTGGTGTGTTGCTTAAACGATGTTGTTTTCGTATGTATGAGATGAAAGGTATATTTTTGGGGTGGACATGACTGAAAACATAACTAGGACTAGATAACACATAACCAAAGTGCAACGTCTTTATGAAACTTGACGCAGTCGGCGACATAAACCCCTTATAAGCGGCATGTATCTTAACTACTTATAAAGCATGCATCACATCTCTTAATCTCTTAAAAGTTCTTACTTTTTTAGTAATGTTCTTTACCTATTATACCGCTTATTATAAATGGCAAGTTAGCACAAACTTAATTAATAATAGTTTCCAAAAGTCATACTACTCTCTAATATATAAACACCATACACTTTTTTATATTGTTGTCGTAATTTATAGTTAATTTGATGGAAATGGAAATGAATTATCAGGAATATGTTACTTTTAAGGTTAGTATATCGTGTAAAAAATGGCTAAAACTATTTGCACTATAAAATCTTGTTGCTATGCACGGGTAATTGTTTAGTTTTAGTATATGTGTACTTTAAGAAGACATGTGCAATGTGTAATGTGGCGGTAATGGAAAAGGAAAAGAAGATGGAAGTGCACACGTGTTATACGGTGGTAATGAATTTTGGAGAAGATAACCATGGTGTAGCGATGGTTTAATTATGATGATTCAACACGCGAGAAATCATTGAATTTCTAGCGAGAGAGATAGTGTGATCCAACTTTCTAGTTTTGAACATATACATTTAGCATACAACACTTTAGATTATTTATTGTGTCTACAACCATGCGTTCAATCCATCCATTAATGGACATTTGTGACAACTGGCATTTTCTGGGTGATACTTAACCACAAACTTAAAACATGTTATTCTAAACACGTGAATATTTTATTTAACGTATAACGTTAGGTTAACCCGCGTAAAACGAAAAACAACTTTGAACATACACTGGCACTAGACTAAGTTTAGTTTACGCCTAATAACTACTCTATGACTCTCATAAGCATATTATATAAGTCACTTGCATTTGGTATCATAGGTTTTATGTAAATCACTTAATACTTGCATCAAGTCTCATGATTGCATTATACTCTAACATATATACTTATATACTTTCAAAATTTGAATGTTCGCTCCTCTTTTTCACTAGAAAATCAGCACACCCCATTAGGATAGTTCAACATCTTATTGTCACCTTATTTCTCCAACCAACCCTAACTATGCTTAGCACAAAAAGCCACCCAAACAAGGCAATTTGTTCATCCCCCTTTTCCCCATCACCATGAACGGCCCAAATGCCTAAAATACACCCCACAATTGTCTCATGCCCATTTTGTGCTTACAATAACATGTGACATCATGCTTGGACCATTCAACATACCAAAAGTGCAAGTATAAAAAGGCATTCTATGTAGTAAATTTTCATCCCACTCAAACACTTATCACTCACCCTTCTCACTACTTATTTTCAGCAGAAAATACACAATAATAAAGGTATTCAAGTCTTGGTTTGATTAGGTTTAAGGTTTACACAAAAAAGGTTTGCAAATCTAGAGCTTTGGTACTTAAAACAAGGGTTTTATAGGGTTTTATTGGAGTTTCTGTGCATCAAACACCACCAATCATTGTAAGCACTTCTCATACTCATTTCACACTTTCTTTCACTCGTATTTAACATCTCACGTCATATTTATCATTTCTATATGATTTGTTGTGTTGAAAATGTTCAAAAGTTAGTTTTATAAAACCCTAACTATGTCATATTTTTATGTCGACTTATGCACCATAGAAAACCACTTTAGAATATTTTTGGGCAACTCCTCTTTGAAGCACAATTAGGTAGGTTTCTTAGGTAGTTCCCGATTGAATTTCGTAATTTTTGGATTTTTTTTAGTATTTAATTATTTATTCAAGCTACGCAAAAATATTTGTCAAAATCGACACAAATTTGAGTACTTGTCACAAAACGCTTAAACGATGACCTAAACTCCACCCTGGGAATTATAATTGGACTTTTTGGAAAGGTAAGACATATATCTAACTATAGGAGTTAGAAATTTGAAAATTGATTGAAAAACTAGTGAGTTATAGTTCGACGAAGTCGGATAAAAATTTATGAGTAAACTGTAACAACAGGTCCGTGTATATTTGGGTATAAATTGATATTTAAAACATGTTTTCACGAACCGGGGTCTTGATTTCTTGAAAGTAGAAATTTTTACCTATGTTTATCAATGTTGCAAAATTCGTGAATCGGTACTGAGGCGGTCCATGGCCGATTAGCGATTATTAACCGATTAATCGGCCGATTTTCTTGACTCGGCCGATTAATCAACCGATTACCTTGTAAATCTCTCCAAGGTCCATGGCCGATGAGCGATTAATCAGCGATTAATCGACCGATTTTTGCAACACTGATGTTTATAGAGTTGAACGGATAAAAACAGGCTTGAAATTAAGGAGCTATGCCCCATTTAAGTCGGATAAACAGTGACATTTAAAAAATGATTCTAGCACTAAAAACACATTTGAACTATTTTTCTTAAACGTTTTGACTTATGTAACTTTATAAAACCTCATTACAAGTATATACTGGTGATAAGACTTTATAAAACTTATATGCATATAATACATGTCGCATCATTTCTAAAACTAGGGTCTTTGTTCGTTGAACCACTTTATACTTTCCCGTTACATTACTTGCTCGAAGTGAGTTTCGTAGCCACTTTTTACTCATATTTTCTTGGGGGAAATGATACTCAAATGATGTTTTGAATGTTTTATGTTGTGTTACAAATTTTTTTCCCTTTCAATTTAGGCAAGATGTGCATTTTGATTGTAATATGTGCCTTATAGTATGGATATAATTTGTGATTTGAACGCGCACAACTGCTTAACTAGGTTTTGGAGCCGAATGATGCATTTATAGTACTATTTGGGTTGACACCCCTACCTTTACATTTTGTGAGTTAACGGATGGTGGATTTCATCTGGATCAAGTTATGTGTATATGCGGTCATAAGGTTCAGTTGTTGCTAGCTTGTTATTTCGTTAAGTGCTTGTATTTGCATATCTAACTCACTATTATCCTACAAGTTTTATATGCATAGCAATGCGGTTTACATTCTAAACGTGCGAGCTCACCAACTTTATGTTGACGTTTCAAGTATCATTTTCTAGTGATTATCAGTAATATTTTTGAAGGTACTTGCATTGAAGTTATCCATTGTATCATTTCAAAGGACCGTGTTTAATGGATTAAGATAATTTCTAAGGACATTGCTTTTAACAAATTAAGACTTATGTTTTGTTATCCGATGTTGGATAAAGATACTAATGTAATGTTGTAAACTTACTTCTTTATCGAGTATGGTATTGTTCTACTCTCTTATGAGATGTTCTAAACCGTCGCACCTCGTGTTTTCGCCTTAAACGGAGTGTGACAACATTCATGTCAATGATTGACTAAATTCACATGGAGGAAATCTTTACAAGACCCTAGCATCGATATTAAACGCCAACGACCAAGCTAGACATGAGTTCAATGCAAATCTAATCAACGGTTTGTAGATGAGTGAATCTAATCAATCACCAATGTATATAAAGAGTGGTTTTTAATCTGGTAGTTTTGAAATTCATAACTCTCTCATTCAAGTTTCAAGTTAAAAGCAAAACGTGAAGAAGTTATGTGCTAAAACTACTTTAAATTGTCAAGTAATTTTTTATATTCTAACAGTTGTCCACAATAAATCTCGTGTTTCCATATTCCTAAGACCATCCGTAATGGGTGTCTCAAGACCGAGTCTTGGACCATCATGACCGAGTCTTTCCTATTACGGTCACCCTATACAACGCGTCTTCAAAGGGAAAATAGCAAGACTCAATCGACTGCACAATCGACTAATAAGGAGTGTTTTGTGGGGGCCCAATTTGAGTTGCATGAGTTGTTATGTTGTTTATGTGAGGTATATTGTATAAGTGTGATATATTTGAGAGGTGAAGTTGATTGTCTTATTACACTAAATTGATGGTAAAATTGGTTATAAAGAGAGAAAACTGAAGTGACGCTAATATAATATAACGATGATATAATACGATGTTTGGGCTTACTTTATTACGGTTAGGGTGTGTGGTGAAAGTAGCACTGAGCCCAGTGAGTTGTGAGCGGTAGCTGCGAGCAGTAGCCACAACTTACAGCTCACCGCTCACAGCTTCTTAAAGAAGCATTGGAAAAATGGGCATTCCTAAAAAATAGCAAAGCTCACCGCTACTTTGCCAAACGAACAATAAAAATAAAAAAAACTCACTGCTTACCGCTCATCGCTCTAAAAAGCTCCAAAAAGCTCCGCGCCAAACACAACCTTAGGTAGTGTTTGTTTTTTAAGAGGCTCTGAATCTGAATCTGAACCGCATATCTGAATCTGAATCTGAGGCGTAAATGTCTGAATCTGACTGCATCTAAACGGGAAAAAAAACTCATGTTTGAACCGTACATTTGCTTGCTTGTACTAATTTTTTTTTTGGTTTTTTTTTGTGTCAGCAAGAGGCAACAAGATGCATTCAGACACTCCTCTCAACTCTAGACCATTAAGATCTTACTGCCTCTGAACGCGTCTGAACAGGGAAAAAAACAAACGGTCTGACCGACCAAAATGTCTGACCGCGTCTGAACGGTTCAAATTAAGAGGCTGTTAAGAGCCTCTTTATAAAAAACAAACACCACCTTAGTCTAATACATTATTCCTATATGTCTTGACTTTTTGACTTTTTAAATTCTCGTCGAACCATAACTAGATAACTACTAACTCTAGTACTAGATAATAAAAGATGTCACAATGTCACATGACCCACCCATGCTTTCCATACAACAATCATTAAATTTTTTCTACCTCACCAATTTTACCCTATTAACACACCCAACGACACCGTTTCACCACCACCACCCTGACCAATCACCCTCTCTCACACACAGTTTGTGTGTGAAATCTTGATGAAACTGCAATGAATTTTGGGGTTTCAGACAGCAGTGGTGAGTATTTATCATTCAAGATCATACATTTATGTTTTTTTTACATACCCTTTTCTTAAATTTATGTCATTTTTTAGGATTGTTGTGCTTGATTTGATGTTTTAAGGTTTAGGGTTCTTTATCTTGTTTATAATTTTGAAAAAGGCCCTAATTTATTGCTGTTTTATAATGGATTATGATTCTATATGTTGGTTTTGTGATTGGTTTCTGATAAAGTTTGAAACTTTAGGATTATTCTGCTTGATTTGATGTTTTAGGGTTTAGGGTTTGATCTGAAATCTTAGGTGATCATTAATTGATGTTATTTATGCATACCCATTTGATTTTATTAACAACCCATTTGTTAAATTGTTAAAAAGGCGCATAATTTGCTGTTTTTCTGGGTGTTTAAGTCATTGATTGTGATAAAGGTGGAAAATTTATGATTCTTGTTGTTGGTGTGATGATTTTAGGGTTCAAGATTCTTGATTTTGATGTTTTAGGGTTTAGGGTTTGATTTGGAATTTTAGGGTTCGTTATTTTGTGCATAAAAAAGCCTACTTTTTTTTGGTTTTTGGGGGTTTGATTATGAATTACGAATGTTTATGCTGATTTCGTGGTTGGTTTTTTTATAAAGGTGGAACCTTTAGGATTATTGTGCTTGATTTGATGTTGGGTATGATTTTAGGGTTCAAGAATATCATTTAATGTATTAGGGTTTAGGGTTTGATCTATATCATTATGCTGGATTTGTGATTGGTTTCAATAAAGGTAGAATCTTTAGGGTTCTTCTTGTTGATTTCATCTTAGGTATGCTTGTAGGGTTCGAGATTCTTGATTTTGACATTTAGGGTTTAGGGTTTTTGAATTTGAATAGTTCGTGATTTTAGTGGTTTTGTGCATAATGTGAAAAGATTCAGTTAAGATTCTTGTTATGTAACCCTCAAAAAGTTGTGGCGTTTCATATTAGGAAGTTTGTTACTAAACAATGATAAAGAAATGTAGGTTTTGTTATACTTAGCTTACCGTTAAGAATGTCGAACACATGTTCATGAAAACTAATAGTCCTATATAACAATAAAGGAAGCTACTTCATAAGGATATTAAGTGAAAGCACGAATGAGACCATAGACGGAACTTGAACATTTATTTTGGGGGGGCCGAATTTATTTTGGGGAGGCCGAATCGGAGATTTGTTTGTAACCACAACTAAATTACCCCTAAAACCTATAATTGTTACACTAGGCGCCGCAAAGTTTGGGGGGCCGGGGCCCTCCCCGGTCCCTTAATAGTTCCGTCCATGAATGAGACGGATTTTAAGGAAACATTAAATGGCAAACACATACTCATGATAACGAATTTCTGAACATTATATCTAACGATAAAGGAAGTTACCTATAAGGGAGTAAAGGAAAGAGACACATGATTGGAAGAGCATTGATGTATGTGTATGCCCCTCATATTTGATATGTGTTTGAGTTTACTCAATATGCAACATCTATGTTTTGTCCGTTAGTGTATCTGCCTCCTGGATACATATATATAGTTTGCAACCTTTGTCGCGTAGTCATTGCACCTATACTTACATGTGTATAAAAAACGTGACCCTCTTTTATCATTGTTTATGAACACAATCTTGAGTAATGGATGTTAAGGTCCTTTTGTACCTCATTTAACTTCACGACGACAATTTTGATTGCATGTTTCGCATCTACAATTTGGAAAAGGTTGCAAGGTCATAGTATATGCTCGGCTGCTCGCTATTGTAAATTTTACACCTGGTTGAAGTGTTTGCTGTGAAACCCATATATAATCTTTATAATCTTTGTATGACAACTGCAGGGACAGAAGATGATAATCCACCTTCACACCAGAACAAATTCCGAAGTGCGGGCGGGGGTACTGTGAACGGAAGAACAATGGCTGTTGGAACTGCTCCGTTCCAAAGAGTTCCGAATAATATGGAAGAGGAGATCCACCGTATCGAACAAGAAGCTTATAGCTCGGTCCTGCGAGCCTTTAAAGCTCAGTCCGATGCTATTACTTGGGTAAGCCTACAATCAATTGTTGCTGCAACTATAGTTTATCAACAATGCATGATAGTTTAGATGCACGTTTTCAAAGTGATATTTGCGACTTTAAGTGTCAGAATCAGATAATAAGTTAATTAGGTAATCATGTGGTTTAAGTTAGGCGGATAGTTACATTTATGTTAATTTACTGAAAATATATTTTACATTTATGTTGTAATCTGCTATCTTACCACAACTTCTTTAATGCGTTACCAAATATATTTTCTTTTTACCCTAAATTATCATAAAAATCACATTAATTTTTCGCTCACAATAGTTATAGGCCATGATTCGTAGTGTAAGAGTTTATTGCTATTTCGATGGAACACTGGTTTATAGTTAGCGCTCTTTTTTCTAACATGTTCTATGTTTTAATACTATAATAATGAACTTATAAGCATTTCTTCTATAAATGCTGTAGGAAATGGAAACTTTGATAACAGATCTTAGGAAGGAGCTGAGAATATCTGATGAAGAACACAGAAGGCTTCTAGCTATGGTTAATTCTGATGACATCATCATGAGAATAAGGTATGATTCATTACATATCATCAAGTTCATGTGATTCGATGAATGTTAATTGTTTAACGTGATACCAAGCAGGGAATGGAGGAAGACAAACGGGCTTCAACCTGGCATGATTAATAGTCCTACTGTTTCTGCATCACATAAGAAACAAAAGACATCTCAGTCTGGACCTTCTTCGTCTTTGGGTCCACCACCACCGGCCCTCCACCAGCCATCTCCATCAGGTTTGAACCGAGGCTCTGGCTCAGGATTCAGGGGAAAGAAGCCACAATCTGTAAGATTATGTTGCTCTTAAGGTTTTTTTTTTTTTTTTTTTTTTTTTTTTTTTTTTTTTTTTTCCCCTCCTTGAGGTGGTTTGGTTGTGCTCTTTTTCTTTTTCCTCAGACGGTTCAGATAAAAAAAATTAGGTAAAAAGGACACGGGTCAAAAAAGTTGAAAGTTGCCCAGAGTCTAATTATGGTGCATAAATCTCTTTAAATCAATTTATTTAAAGATTTAGATTTTTATCACCTTGATAATATTGTTCATATCATCATAGTTATCGTATCAGTTATCTGTAAAGAACTGATAAAATGGATAAAAAATGTTTTGTGAGTCAACCCAACCCGTCAGGCCCTTTTTAGCTTGCACCCATTTAAACCCCCAAATGTATTGTGGGATTTACTGATGTCTGTGTTATAAAGTCTTTGCAGTATGGTTCAGCTAGTTTCAATGGAAGGGATCAAGTTTCTAAGCCGGGTTTTGGTGAAGACACCAGCTCCGATCCTGTGATCGGGAGGAAGGTTTGGACAAGATGGCCCACAGATAATAACTTTTACGAAGCTGTTATTAGAGACTTCAACCCTGTTGAGGTATGTCAGTATGTGTTGACGTGGCCTAGATATTAGTACCATATATTACCCGCCTCTTTGTCTTCGGTCGATGGGAATCTGAATTTTTTAATTATTTACAGGGTCGTCATGCTTTGGTGTACGATGCCAATACACCTGATGAAACTTGGGAATGGGTTAATCTTAGAGAGGTTAGTATCAATCTTTATGCTAAGTATGTATAAGTGGTGATTTTGACACATTTACTTATGAATGGGTTGAGTTGGGATTATTTCTTCATTGCAAAACGGCTTGTATGAGTCCAACAAAAATAAGAAGCTACATAGGGAATGTGTCAAACAGTTTGGAAGTCATCGAAAACCTTTTCCAATGCACACAACCTCCTATATCGTTTGTCAATGTAATTGACCTCCTTGTTTTTAAAGACAAAAATATGGACGAAAAAGAAGTTGATCAACTCAACCTAATCCGGCCCATTTCGACCTATACTAAGAAGTGGCATGTTTCAACATAAACCCGTTTTAACCTGTTATGTAATCTACTCATCTTGTTACCTATACCAATATGGCTTGCTCTTCTTTTCGTCTACTTTTTTCTTTGCAATCAGCTTATACTGGTACTTTTGTATATCATACACTGAAAGGCAAAATTAGACTTGTTGCATAGTGCGGTAAGATGTTTGCATGTTTGTCAGACATGTAAATCACAAAAAGGGTCACGGGCTAATAGGAAACTTTTACGTGAAATATTTTTAAAAGAAAATGCCTACAGCTTTCATGGGATTTCAGAAGGATATAAATTTCATTTAATTGGAATAAAGGAAAATACATTTTATTTAGCATTCATGCATCTTCACTTCATACATTTTTAGCCCCTAAAAGTTATTACATTTTTTTAGATATCTCCAAACGACATTCGTTGGAAATGGGAGGATGTTGGGATTTCTAACAGAGGTGGCCGAAGTGGTTCTGGTCGTGGGATCAAAAATCCTGCAGCTCGTGCTGTGACCACTGTTGGTCCTGGTCCTGGTGCTGGAAGAGGTAGAGCGATTGGCAAAGGTCAGCCCAAGAAAGAACAACCTCTCTTACAAAATGGTAGTGCAAAGAGGCCTTCGAATAATATTGAAATACTACACACCGAAACCCTTGTTAAGGAGGTATGTTGAATTCTATCTTGCAGATCAATGCATTTTTACCAGAAGTAGCATTGTTGGTGGGTTGGGTAACATGTCAAAAGACGAAAAGGGGTGATTTCATGTGGTCTCAAAATTATCCGGGTGATTCAGAATGTTGTAACCATGTTAAATACCCATTCACACATCCATCTGACTGACATCGCATTTAGCCACTATTTTACATATCAGGACTAATATATAAGGAGGCCACTTAATGATTACAACCGCGTCATTAAACATGTGTATCCAGTCTCATGTAATACCAAATCTGGTAAAAAAATTATATATGACTGCTCAATAATTTTTTTGCTCTATGGACCACAGGATAGATAAAATAACCATCTGGTATTTTTTTTCTCATTTTTTTTTTTTCATATATTTCGAGGGTATCTTCGTTATTTAGACTGTTCTAGCTGTTGCCACAATTGGTATAAACGAAACCAAATACATATGTTTGTGGCCTATAAAAAAGTTTAATTGTGTAATGGTGTTAAAAACGAATTTGAGATATACTTGTATACATCATCCATATATTTTTACTTATCAAATAAATAATCTGATTGATCTTTTGAATCTGTCACCTGTACACATCCTTACTATGAAACAATAAATTTTGAGGTTATATATTTAGTGTTTTTTGTGCGTGCCATATATGGTATACACGAATCTGGGTACGTATTAGGGGGGCGTAAAGTAGTTCTAATTGTTTGCTGGCGTTAATGAGCCTAATTGTTTGCTGGCGTTAATGAGCAAAGTTGAATAGTTGGGTGGTCTTCTTATACATTATCAATATATATTTACTTATCAAACAACCATTTCTGTATAAATGGCTGAGAAACTGTCACTCTGCACTTCGTTACTACGAAAACATTAATTTTTCCTGCTTGCATTAACAGATAGACAAAGTGTTCAGTTCAAGCAACGCCGATCCGATGGACATTGAGATGGTCAGAAAAGTGCTAAAGGTAAACCTGGTCGAAATTTAGCAACCTGATGTCATATTGATTAATTTAATCTTCGCTAACAAGGTTTTGTAATTCAGGAACATGAACAAGCTCTTGTGGATGCTATAGCAAAGCTTGAGGGCGCGTCAGATGGTGAAAGTGGTAATAACTGATTAATAACACGTATTAAAATGCTATTGTATAATTTAATCACCATCAAAGATGTATGGTTCCAATATGTAAATAATCAGCCCCTGTTGGCTAAACATCAGTAGTGGTTATTGGATGGATCCCTATTTGACCCTGTGTTTTATCTCCGTCTTCTCGATTTCTTTTTCTTTCACCAAATCGCTTTCGTTTGCAATTTATTTCTTTTTCTTTGTACAATCTCACTTTAATTCAAAGCATCAAACTTGTCATTAATTCTTTTATCTCAATTCAATTTAAATTTTCCATGTTTTCCTCTTCTGATCTTTGTTTGATCTGCTGCTTATTAAGCAGACAAGGAAGATCGGGATCTTGGAAAAATATCGAGAAAACATGAAGCTGGTGAGGGTTCGGATGGCAATAAGATGGCTCTAGAGGATCGGACAAATGGGGTTCAAAACATGCTATAAGTATTCTTAGCTACCCCCTTCAAACCATGTGATGTACCATATTTAACATTTTGTGGTTGATTATGTTCTTTTGTAATCTTATGTATCTTATGAATTGAAAATTTTATAGATTATTTAGTCTTTTTCTATGGCACTAGCTGTTCTATGAACTAAACATTGCTTGTTACATGGTTGGCTACTTGGCTGTACAGTATGAACTCATTTTCAGTCCAAGTCGTGGATCATGGTTTCTTGCTGATCTTCATGTTAAGCCGTGAACATAACCTGCACAATGTAAAGACATAAAGTACATGAAAACCGTAATCATAATGTAATGAATAGTTTGAGTAGGATCCTGCAGACACTACATAAACTCAATAAGCTAGGAACAAACATGTACTATAGTTTTCAAGCAGAATTTAAGGCGTATTGACGAATCTGCAAACAGACAAATCATATACAAATATGTAACATATAGTTGGAGTAGGATTCAAGGCTTATCAATGATTCTGCACACATATAAAGTAAATGAAAACCATAAGAAACAAAGATGTACATAGCTTTCTGGGAGAATTTAAGGCCTATTGATGATGTTGAACATACAAGAAAACCATAATCAGAAACAGACAAGTAATATTGTAACACATAGTTTTCTAGTAGATTTCAGGACTGTTGATGATTATGCGCATACATGAAAACCATAATCAGAAACAAACAACATAAAGTATTACGAGTAGGATTTAAGGCCTACTGAATTATTGATGATTCCGGCGCACACACGCTAATATGAAAAACATATGCAGAAACAAATATGACATATAACTTTCTAGTATGATTAAGAAAACTTATGTCATCTGATAAATCAGTAAAACCATATACACATAACACATTCAAAAGGTTACCTAAATCAACCAAAACAGTTTGTTTCAGATCTATCACCTTATTCATAGATCTAAACCTGAGCAAACATGAAATGATAAAAAAATCAACCAATTTTCAATAATCTCAAAACCAATTCAATATCAAGATCCCTACATGTAACATGTATATTCACCACACTAACTATCAACAACTTATCACCCTCAAACATGTAGAAACTATAGGATTATATAAAAAAAACATTAAACAAACAATACCCCACAAAACAAGATTCTTAAATAACCAACTACAAATCAATACATCCTTAAAACCATGATAATAACAATCACCCAATACTGTAAAAAGGTTAAAGGTCAAAGCTTTATTACCTTTACTTGACAATCAGCCAATATGAAAAAAAAGGGTGACCAACAAAGCTACAAGATTCTTGTTCTTGATCTGCTCATAGTTATCATCATCATTAGTTTTTAAGATTCTTGTATATAGTTTTAGTATATAACATGTTTCAGTTTTATAAGTTTGTTTATCTTACAATTGGCAAACTAGTTTATGTTTTTTATGTTTGTGTGTGTGTGTGAAGACATGAAGTGTTTAGATAGGAAAGAGTTTGGGTGATGAGTAGACCTAAAGTTGTTAGATTAGATAATGGGTGATGAATAGTTTTGTACTTTTTATATATACATACATGTACATGCTAGTGGGCTTTCTTTTTGTTGTATAAGTTTATCATTAGTCTATCGGGGGTTGATACTTCCACATTGCAATTTACTACATCCGCATTAAAATCATGCATAAGGACAAAATATTTTTTGTCCTTATGCATGATTTTAATGTGGATGTAGTAAATTGCAATGTGGCAATATCATTTGCCTAGTCTAAATAGCAAGTGGCTTGTGATGCCAAAAATATGGCTTATAGTAAGTGAACATGTAAACAAACTTAAAGGTCACACCAATCTCTCATTTGACTATTTGAATAAAGCTTTACCCGATTTGAATCTGTGTCGTGAGGGATTAAGATTTTGTGGGTTGGTCGGCCGAGAAATCGAACACTATGGTTACCCCAAGCTTCATATTTGATACTCTCAAAATTAAAGGTAATGATCTAATATTATGTCAGATTACAAAGTTAGAACTACCAACAAATAAATTACTATAGACAAAGTTGAAGTTTGAGTCTAGTTTAATAATTCTTGGTGGCTACAAGCCGAAGTCTAATATAAAATTGCAAAAAGAATCATATGTTTGAGGATGGAAGAAATTAGTAAATAGGGTGAGGAAAGTTTATGTTAATGTCATAGGCTTGTTGATATTTTTTTCTTGTGGATAATGTATATTCATTTTAATGTTTCTGTATATTCTTTTTAAAGTCACATTAGTCCAAGCGGATGTTTAGGTAAAATGCAGTGAGACTAATGGTATGTTTTTTTAACGGTTAGTTAGTAGTTAGTGATCCGAGCCCACAGTGACATCCAATTGCGCAGTATGCAAGCCTTGAACCTTTCTCCTTAAGGGATAAACCCCACTCCTACTTCTATTTATTTCGGGCCCCTGAAGGTCCATGGTAAGACTCGAACTTGAGACCTCTCCAAGGAAACCTCTCAAAGGTTACCCTTGGTGGCCAACTCAGCTAGTCCAGTTGGTTGTGAGACTAATGGTATGTAATCTGTTTGAATGCATTATCTTGTTTGAAATTGTTAAAAAAAATGATTACTTAACCCCTATAGATAATAAGATAATACAAAATAAAATTGGTTCATCAAAACAATGAGAAATAGTTATAGGACATCAGGTCACAGGAATCATATGATATAATGCTAAGTCATGCATACCAAGATCACGATGGCAAACGTGTCTAGTGCCTACTTTAAACGGAAACAAGGGATCATCTCCTCCCTGATTGTAACCAATCTCTAGCAATATGAGAAGACCCCTGCTCAAATGGTGAAATATCAACACAAGACTATATACTGTAGTTGTACAACTCGAATTGCTCAAAATTTAAGGCCAACTTTGTGCGAATTTCATTAAGTTATCATAAACATCTTACAGATAACTAAGAGCATAATCTACTAGCCGGAACTTCAAAACTTTATTCTCAACACCAACCTGCCTATCACATGTTGCTAATGTTTCTCCGTTGGAATGTTAAGATCTTTAAACAACGGACTATCAACTCCCACACCCATTGCATTTAGTCCATTGTCTACATATATAAGAGCACCCGTAATGGCAGAAGCCAATGGTGATGCCAGGAATGCTGCAGTGTTCCCCACCTCATCTGTTCATTTATATTACACAAAATTCAGCAAAGTGTACGGACATTGCAAGTATATTACCAAGA
The DNA here is from genome assembly GCA_014162995.1 of Artemisia annua. Classification (NCBI taxonomy): domain Eukaryota; kingdom Viridiplantae; phylum Streptophyta; class Magnoliopsida; order Asterales; family Asteraceae; genus Artemisia; species Artemisia annua. The sequence continues at coordinate 109,271 of LBNU01018729.1, forward strand.
TTGGTTATATTTTGGGCCAAGTTTACCTGCAAATAGTTCTTTCTGTATAGGGGCATTTGTGTAAGAGTAGTCTATCATTGTATCTATGAAGCCAATTGCTTTAGCCGCACGGCTTCCCAGTGGACCTGAAAGAGATTCCATTCTGGGTATGATGCGGGATAATACAGGCGAGGAAAACAGTCTAGTTGCAAGAATAAACGAACGAAAAAAAAGGAAGTAGAGATGTGATCACCTGCAGATATAGTGTTGACCCTAATTTTCTTTTTTCTTCCTGCTTCGAAAGCAAGCACCTAAAAAGAACGATAGATTGATGTCATGCATTTAAATTAAAAAAGTTAGATACTTTAAGAGTTCAGAAGACTTGAAGTGCTAAGAGCTCACTCTTGTGTCACTCTCAAGTGCGGCTTTTGCTGAACTCATGCCCCCACCGTACCTGTGTCATATACAATACATGTACAAGATTCAATGCAATCAATGTACGTACAGGTGAAAAGATAGGCATACGGTCGTGTTGAGTAAAGGGTCAGCATGGGTTTGATTCAAATACAGTAACTTTTGTACGGGTCAAACTGGTCCTGGTCGGGTTTAAACCTTAGGCTTTTTTGTCCAGTTTATCAAAAAATATAAACAAATAATATGTTACAGATCATTAAAGGAATTTTTTATTGCAAATGCTTAAAATGTTTGAACGGAAACGATTTAGAAAGTCTTATGCATAAATATAGACTTTGGAAGACTGTTGTCCCATTCAACCCTTGGCTGTCATAGCTATTTTTATCTGACCCATTCATAAGTAAACGGGTTTGAAAATGTTACCTCGTATTAGCACAAGACATAACAAAAAATTGAATGTAAAAGGTAATTTACCCAGGAATGATCCTCTCAGAAGCAATATATGTAAGAGAGATTGATGAACCACCTGCAAAAGCCCTGACCATTGTTAACTATGAAGATAACACGAATAGATATACCAAAAAGAAACTCACAAAATCATGAAATATGTACTAATATGTAGCAAGAAGACGGAAAGAAGGAGGGTAAGTGACAAACCAGGGTTCATAATTGGGAGGAAATGCTTGAGCAAAGAAACATAGGAATAGCTTGATGCAGATACTGCGGCTAGATAACCTTTCCTTGATGTTTCCAACAGAGGTTTCGTCACCTAATCACATACGATGCAATTGCTAAGTAACAAGACAAACGGTGTACATCAATGTGATATATATAACCTATATACAGGTTCAAGAACGACATACCTCTGGCCCATTGGCAAGTGAGTGCACCAATATATCAATACTACCGAAGTCTTGCTTTACTGATTCTGCAACTTCCTGAATACACGTCAAATGGGTTAATAGAAATAGCTAAGACGGAAAAGGGTCAAATTTATAATTTATGGTTCATCAACAGAACGACACACAGAGAAAGAAGACAACAGTGCTAGTATGCACCTGCACTGTCCAATTACTTGCTCCCGCATAACGTTTATTGGCTTTAATCTGCACAAAGTCACATAGACACAAGTCAATTTTAGGACAGTTTGAAGGTCTGAACAGTTTGTTACGATAATTATCTATATTACTTACATCTTCAGGTACATCGTCTGGGTTATCAAAGACAGCATCCAGTGGATAAACTTTAGTAATTTCCATCAACGAACCATCTGGCAACCTGAAAGATTAGCTATTCTTTATAATAAAGTCCATATGTTAATAAAAGCAAGTTAAAACTGAGCTAAAATCTTACACTCGTGATCCATCAAACTTCCCTCGTCGTAAACTCATTTCAAATATGTTTAAGGCCTACATCAAAAGGTCAAAAAGAATCAAGAGAGATCAAATTAGGGGAATTTTTTATAAGAGTACCATCACAAATTTCCTTATAGGCGGCAACTTCGACCCATTAACCTATGAGTGGGTCAAGATGGGTTGAACTGGGAACGGATCAAACTAGTTGAAAGTCGTCCAACGTTAAATTTTTGCATACGATCTTCTAAATCGTTATATTCAAAGTTTTTGATTTGTTTTCTTGATCATAATCAGCACATCAACCTTTTTATTATAAAAAATGGACAATACAGTGCTTATGGGAAAAAAAAAACCCCAACTCGACCAGTACTAAAAAAGACCCATTTTGACCCATCAATTAACCCACTCAACCAACACATCTACCCAGCTCTGGTTTTCAACATTACTTACAGGCACCCATGTTCCAACAAGAATTTCAGCACCTGCAGCAGCTAAAGATTTTGCAATAGCCCAACCATATCCATTGTCATCCGCAACACCAGCAATAAACGCTCTTTTACCTATACATAAAAGTTTTCATTTCATATAAACCAAAGGACATAATCTCTACAACACCATTCTAGTAGCAAAACACGGAAACACAAGAATCAAACCTTTCAAATCAATCGACAGCTGGGATACAGGCTTGCTTTCAGAAGCTTCAGACATTGACTTAGTAACAAACTTTTCATAATTTGGACGACTAGTTGTAAAACTTCGCTTAACATTTAGCACCAATGACATATGAGAGGAGCTGGTAAGCTTAGATGACAAAATTCTATCGGATTCATTTACAAAACTTGCCATAGTAACCCCGAGACTCCTTTGAGTAAGAAACATTGACGGCCTTGCTGCAGTTATTTGCAGTGCAGAAGCACCAATTGCCATCATTTTCGGTATATGCAATCTAACAAAGAAAAATAAACTGAAGTTGAATTTTTGCTTAAGATGAAAAAACAAAGAAAACTATATGGAGCTGACTGCATTATGACTTTTCAGAAACTCGTGATATTTGAATAATTATACCAACCCAATTTCTTCAACATTTGACACTAATTGTAGGGGTTTTGGGATGGATTCTTTTAAACAGCTTATCTGCTCCGAAAATAAGCATATATACCTACCTGTTCATTGTAATGTGCTTATTTAGAGGGTGCTTCAGATTACTTTTTTTCTCCTGCTTAACTGCTTTTTTTTCAAGTAGATAAGCAGTTTGAGTGTTCGGATAACCAAAACTGCTTCGGCTTATTTTTGGCCAAAATAAGCTGTTTTCAGCAAACAGGCCGAGACACGCTTAGTCCAAAGTGCCTATTCGAAATAACAAGCATATCCTAAAATAGTTAATAAGTACTTATAACTTATCTATAAGTAGAAATAACAAACAATACCAAAAACCCTCTTGCTCCAAAAGAAGCAGATAAGCAGTATCACATTTCGCTCGAAAAAATCAAGAATACCTAACTAATATAACAGCATTACAATAACATATCCTAACCAAAACATAGTATAGTCCATAAATTCAAGAAAACCATCTAGTACAACATAACTTATAAATATCCACACTCATTTCACAAATTATATAGTAAAACTTTATACAAGTGAACTTACATTGCAACAGTAAGCACCAATGCTTAAAGGGTTTTGATCTCTGTCTGTGTGTCACTTTGTGAGGGAGATAAAACAAGGGATTGGCTTTTATGGGTTGGGCTTGTGAAGAAATGGGTAACTATAAATGGGTTTTTGTATATAGCCCAAAAGAAGAACCTTTGGGCCTTGGGCAAACTATTGTAGTATTGTCAGTTGTGCTCTTTTGGTGTAAACGAGTCGAGTCGAGCTTGATGATGTAGAGCTTAGGATTCGGGTAAAGTTCAAACTCGCGTAAACTACGGTGGTGTTTGATTTTACTTAATTGACTTAATATGAAAAAAACTGAATTAATTAAGTCATATGAAAACTGTTTGTTTGTGACTTAATAGAGAAGACGACTGAAAATATTAAGTGATAAAACTGAAGTTGTCTGCATTAAGTCGTCTTTTAATCAAACATAACTTAATGAAAAAATTTAACAAACAAGCCCTTAATATCTGAATTGTGTGAATAATCTTGAAAATATATGTGGATATTACAAAGTACATTTTTTTAAAGGTAAACTATCTTATGATTATACCACAATTTTATCTTATATGTTTTAAACAATATTTTAACCCATTACTATTTGATTGAGGATATCCTCACATCACATGAAGTATCATCCCATTCTGTAATGAGGATATCTTATACGTGGTAACTTTGATATAGAGGTGGCAATTTAAGATCGATTGATTAAAGATGAGTTTAGTTGGGTAAATATTTATTAGGGGATGAGTGTAGTTGAGTTTCCTTAAATATTATAAACGGGTCTAATTGTTTATTTGATAGAAAGTAAAATTATATATAGTAACAATTACCCAACGGGTTAGGCGGGTCTAACAGGTAATTTTTTATTTTATTTTTTTATTATTATTTTTTTTTCACTTTTTTCATATTTTATTTAAAAAAACAAATTGAAAATGACCAAAAGGCAAAAACCGATCTAGACCCAAACCCAGACCCAACCCATCTAGACCCGGACCCATTTATACCCATGTTTCTAGAAAAGTCATCTAGACCTGAACCCGTTTAAACCCAAACCCATCTAAACACGTGACCCACCCTACCTATTTTGCCACCTCTACTTTAATATAACAGTTATTTCTTAGAGTAAATTACACCGTTCGTCCCTGTGGTTTGGTCTAAATCACTACCGTAGTCACCGATCTTTTTTTCTTGCTTTTTTGCTCCTTATGGTTTACATATTGCACGCTGTTAGTCCTTATCACTTACAGTTGTTATCTTCTCCGTTAGCTCCCAATCGTCAAGTGGCAACGTTAGTCCATTAACCAAACGATCGTTTGCAACGTTAGTCCTTTTACTAACGATCGTTTCTAATTAACTCAAATTTTGGTTTTCTTAAAAAAATTCTTTTCGACACAGTTTTTTATCGTTTTCGCCCGTTTCCATGCGTTTTCTTAGTTTTCGTCCGTTTTTATATGTTTTCGTTTGTTTTTTATACGTTTTTGTCCGTCCTTATACGTTTTCATACGTTTTCTTACTTTTTCATTTGTTTTTATACGTTTTCTTACGTTTTTATACATTTTTGTCTGTTTTTCGCCCATTTTCATGCGTTTCTTATGTTTTTGTCCGTTTTTATATGTTTTCGTCTGTCTTTTTAGGTTTTCGTCTCTTTTTCTTACGTTTTCATACGTTTTTCTCCATTTTATACGTTGTGATACGGTTTTATTCTTTTTTATACGTTTTTGTCTGTTTTATTCGTTTTTTACGCTTTCGTCCGTTTTTCTCACGTTGTCATCCGTTTCTATACGTTTTCATCTTTTTTATACATTTTCTTACGTTTTCACCAATTTCTTACGTTTCTATACGTTTTCTTACATTTTTGTCCATTTTTATACGTTTGTCTGTTTATATTCGTTTTCGTCTTTCTTATACGTTTTTATCTACTTTTTATCCGTTTTCATATGTTTTATTACACTTTCATCTGTAATAAAACAAGCGAAAATGTATAAAACGTAACAATTATATAGAAACGTATAAAAACGAACAAAAATGCAAGAAAAACGTATAAAACAGGCGAAAACATATATAAATGGACGAAAACGTATAAAAACGGATGAAATAGACAAAAATGAACAAAAGCGTAAAATAGGAGGAAAACGTATAAAAACAGACAAAAATGGATAAAACCGTATGAAAACGGATAAAACGTATGAAAAATAGACGAAAACGTATAAAAACGGACGAAAATGTATAAAAACGGATGAAAACGTAAGAAAACGCATGAAAACTTGCGAAAAAGTAAGAAAACGGGCGAAAATAATAAAAACCAAAATTTGAGTGAATTATAAACGGTCGTTAGTATCAAGGACTAACATTGCAAACGATCATTTGGTTAATGGACTAACCTTGCCACTTGACGATTGGGAGCTAACGGAGTAGATAACGACAGTTAGCGATAAGGACTGACAGTGTGCAATATGTAAACCATAAGGATCAAAAAAGCAAGAAAAAAAGATCAGGGACTACGGTAGTGATTTGGAACAAACTACAGGGACGAACGGTGTAATTTACTCTATTTCTTATGCCAAACTTTTATACGATGACATATAGTACATTCATGTTTACTTTGATGCGCCAATAAAATTCGTCATTTAGTTTCACACTTTATTTAATCTCAAATTAAGATTTTCATATTTGTTGAACTTATAACTACTTACAACCGGATTTATCTAGCCAACAATCATGAAATATTGAATTTGACAAAACTATATATATATTTTTTTTGAACTTAAACTATGTCTAGCCATCAATCATGAATTTGACAAACTATATCACCATATGGAATTCAACGTATGAGTGATCAACTTCGGATTAAAAAAAAAAAAAAAAAAAAANTTAGGAGTTTCATTTTCGACCAGCTAGAATTTTCAGGTGAGGGATTAAACAACAATCTTAAGTTTTTCTTGAAATAGAAGCTTTACAATCCCATCATTCACATGCTTTGCCATACTAATTCCATAAGCAAAAAATATACTAAATTTGGTGTGACTTATGACTTTGAACCAACTATTTCCTTTATTTCCTTTTGGATGAAAATCGAGTGGATCGAAATAGCAAAATGACAAGAGCTACGAACACGACTCTTCTCACACGATAACACATGTTACGTTTTAACAAATTAACATTAACGTATGAAGAACAAAAATATGAGAAAGCTTAAGTGTATACAACTTAAGTAAACGAGACCTATTTTTAGGTCCATATTTGAAACTCATTAAAATACAGAAACTGAAAATGAGTTCAAACTAAGAATATATAAATCTCTAATAACTTATCAATTAGTTTATCTTTATAAGCTATTATAACAAAAGACACAAATAAAATAGATAAGTTATCATAGCAAGACAAATTATATATTTTTTGGTGATAAGTTATTAAGTTATTTTTGCATTTTAACAGTACTTTAAGTGTAAAAAACAAAATTTTATTTTTAGAAACTATATATCGTGAATATAGACACGAATCGAAGAAGAGTTCAAACTTCAAACAAAAGACTGATTTAAGTTAGAAATAATATTTCCTAAAAATAGACTAGTTTATAACTTTTGAGATAAATTTGGAGTCTTAGTAGGAGTTTGTTACGCAAACTTTAATCTTATTTAAGTGAAAGTCTTGTTAATCCCCTCACTTAACACTTTATACAATCGGTCATCTCCTTAAATAGAGTAACTTTACATCTTTCAATCAAAAGTTGAAACACTTTTCACCTGAATAAAGTTATATTTAAGATCTTTGTCATGTCAAGATTATTGGTTTTTGTTTGTTTTGGATATTTGGGTTATAAGTTTTGAAGAAACAAGATTCTGCTCGATCGTTACGATCGGATTCACTGACTGTGTTACAACGTAAATGACAATAAGTTTTTATAAATTTTCTGTAAGTCGACGTCAAGTGCTAATCTCACAGGCAACGGAGTCTCCTCCTGGATTTACCAACACGACCTCCTCACCGTCACCAGAATCAGCCAATCCTGTCCTCTTCGTCGCAAAGTTTCACAAGAGGTTTGATTTTTTATAACTCATTGTTGTTTTTAGGGTATAACAAATACAAGATTTGTCCATGTTTAAAAGTGTGTATGCAATAACCTAACTTGTTTAATTTATGATGGACTTATTTGTTGGATTAAAATTTAATTGACCAAACAAAATTACATGTTTTTACCTAAACATATACTAATGTTACGTAATGGCTTCTTTTTATTGCTAAGGAAGGTAATAATTAGGTAGATGTGAACAACAAGATAAATTTACAATAGTTAATGTACCTTAATCTTGCACTAAGATGTTTTTGCAGGTTATTTATTTTTTACAACATACCAAGTAACAAAAATGCGTTTACGTCTTGTGTAACATGTTTTTGAGAAGTGTTAAATTGAATGTATTTGGCTACATTATATTAGATTTTCATTTCTCACTTTTTGTAAGACTCATCATGTTCTTTATATGTGTATTGTAACTATAAAATATGGTAATTTATACCTAATCACTGAATATGATTTATGTGTAATCCTAACTCTCATGCTTCAAACCAACTTTATGTATCTCAGTCACTATATTTCTCACAAAAGGTAATACGCTTGATAAAACTAAACAAGACTTAAATTTATTTATTTATTTATTTATTTTATTATTTTTATTTTTTTTTTATTTATTTTTGTGTGGTGTAATTGCTATTTGAGTTATGATTTTTATATATTTCAATATGCTAACAAGTTTGGTGAAACTAATTTTTTGCAGAGGAATCCTTGATCAAAAGTCTCAATGGCTTCAAACAATGTCCCCTTGGAGATCACCGTAATTGTAAGAGTTTTATTCTGTTTAACTTGATATTTTCTTAAGTACTAAGTATGCATGATACATGTTAGCTTATACTTAAAACGTGCATAAGATGTCAAGGTTGTTTAGTTGGTGAAAAACACCCTATTTTTCTAGGAACTTTTTTCATAAAAAATTGAACAAGCTGAAAACCCGTTTAGTCATAAACTTTTGAGATTTTTTTTAAAAGAATGTAAATCTCATTTTTCAAAATTTAACTAGCACTTTGAAAAGAGCTATTTACTTTTTCCTATAGTTTTTCTTTTATTTCTCTACACCCCCTTGCGTTTTCTAAATTTAAAGCACTTTCTAGCTAGGGATAAAAACCCTCCCCTTTTCCTACAAAATCGAAATAAAAAATTAAAAGGACTTTTTATACAATTAAATGCACTCTAAGCTTCTAATTCTCGAAATTGGTACTTGAATTCGTTTTTTATTTAAAAAAAATAAGAACCCTTTTCACTGTTAAGAAAAATTAGTATTTTCCATTTCCAAATTTCTTATGTTTACTCAATTCTGTTATCATGTACAGTAAATATTTACCTGAATCATATTTTATATAAATGCACATACTCTGTATAAGATAGCGTTTACAAAAATATCTTTTTGATTTTATTTTAAAATGTAACACAATTTACCAAATCAATTACTTTTTTCGTCTGAAAAGCAAATATTCACGTACGAATCTACATCTAATACCACACTATGCCTCACAGCCTCAGAGACTAACTGTATGTATTAAGCTGTATAATGATTAGTACTATGAGGGTTGTTCTAATCGTGTGTCAATGCCTCTTTATTATTGATGTTACACGATTTATCTCTCTCATTTTGGCTGTAAAACCGGTCCCTAGAAACACCAAAGAACAGACAATTTTCCTTTTGTACTATAAGGGTTGTTTAATATACGGATAGAAAACAATAATAAACTGTAGACAACATAGTTTGATATAATGTATATAGAATACTTATAATTGTGTGTCATGTACATATTATAGCAGGAAGAACCAGTAGAGGTTCAACGCAAATCAAAACGAAACATAGGAGGCTGGGGTCCAGCATTTTTGCTTCTTGGTACATAATCTTTTTTCAAATCTATGCATATTCACATTTCTATTTATTAGATCATATCTTAACTTCAAATATCCTTAACTTTGTTATATTTTTGAAGCAAATCAATCCCTTGCAACATTTGCATTCTTTGGGGTTGGAGTCAACTTGGTCTTGTTCTTGACTCGAGTCATGGATCAAGGCAATGCGGATGCTGCTAATACAGTTAGCAAATGGACTGGAACCGTATATTTGTGCTCACTTCTTGGAGCTTTCCTTAGTGATTCTTATTGGGGCCGTTATCTCACTTGTGCGGTCTTTCAAGGTATCTTAGCCTTGGTAAGTATTTTTACCCTTATAGTCTTTTTTTTTTTTTTTTGGGTAAAAGGGTTTATTCACCCTGGTAAAATGCATTATCCAAAAAAACATTGAAGTACAAAGGACGAGGGTGACTCCCTCGACTCAGTCCCAGAGGACACTTACAGACTCTCATATAAGAATGACACACCATTCTTATAACTTACACAAATGAACCAACCAATAATAACAAAAGTAAATAAACATTACAAAACTACTCAAAAATAATCTTGAGCCTTCAAAGTCACTATGGCTGTCCACTTACTTCCATGAAGCACACTTCAACTTGCCCAACATACAATAGGGTCCAAACCTTAACATCCATCAAAAGAAAGCAGCTCCGATCCCATACAAACATCAAGCCATTAAAAGAAGATCGAACTACCCATAAACGATCCATAGCAACAAGAATAACTAGTGATCGAGTCAAGGATTTTTGAATAAGATACCCAAGAAACTTAACTTACATATACCAAACAGAAACCACCATAGTAGATTTGAATCTTAAAAACATCCTCAAATGGAAGCACGGTTCACAAGTTTCATACAACGGTTGGTGAGGGACTCTAAAACCACGGATAGAGCAGCAAGTAAACTCGCTCCAACAGCATACGTTGAGATGCTAAACTGAACTCCAATAAGAATAACAACAAGCACATAAAATTAGCCAAATCCACAATAGTAGCTCTACTTCCACAATAGCAGCTCCTAAACATCATAAAGAGATAAATCCAGCTGCAAACATTGACTAACACATGATGAACATGACTTCCACTCTCTCAAAACCCACGTACCAATATAGATCCACG
>LBNU01018729.1:130877-142006 GCA_014162995.1 Artemisia annua
GCAACATGACATTTTTGGTGGGTATCTTTTTATGCCGCCTCACGATCATCAGGTTGGAAGTTTTCAACCTACTCCTAACGGTACTAAATATTGGGTCCCTAAAGTTACTAATAAACCTACACAAGGTACTGTCTTTGATACACTTGAATTAGCTCTAAATGCTTACAAAGATTACGCAAGAGAAGGTGGTTTTGAGGTTAGAAAGGGTGGTCAAAAATACACAAAAGACAGCAAAGATCAACCCAACAATAAGTATTTTTATTGTGTTAGACAAGGCGTTAAACCCCCATCCAAGGCCAATAATCAAAAACCTGATAAACCTAAAACTACCAACCCTTTAGGCGTGAATAAGGTCATAAAAAGAAGGAAACGTGCATCTTTTCGTTGTGGATGTACCGCACAACTTAGGCTTAAGAAACGACCAGATGGTAAATATGTTGTGTCCAAGTTTATTGAGAAACACAACCATAGTTTGGTATATGAAGACGATATCAAGTATCTTAGGGCATCTCGTAGGCTGACTTTCCCCAAACAACAATTGTTAAACCAACTTTCAAATGTCAACATAGGCCCCGTTAGATCCTGGAAAGTGTTGAAAGAAATGTATGGTGGATTTGAATATATAGGGGCAACATATGTTGAATGCAAGAACTATAGGCGTCGTTTGAATGAATTTATTGGTGAGCGTGATGCTCAAATGGTCGTTGACAAGCTCTTGAGCCGAGAAGAATATTTCGATAATTTTTCTGTTGAATACAAACAAGACAAAGAAACCAACGAATTGGTTGGTTTGTTTTGGGCAGATGAGCAAGCCAAGCGTAATTACGCTGCCTTTGGTGATGTTGTGTCATTTGACGCAACGTTTCGTTCAAACAGGTATCATGCCATCTTGTATTTCCCTTATACTTAACTATTTTGGTTTGGCGCATTCTGATACACATGCTTCTTTGTACTTAACGTAGGTACAATATGGTGCTTGTCCCTTTTACGGGTATTGACAATCACAACCGATGTGTCATATTTGCTGCAGCCTTGTTAGCTAGCGAATCTGCCAAAAGATACACGTGGCTGTTGAAAAGGTTTAAAAAGATATTCGTTAAAGTTCCCAAGGTTGTGGTAACTGATCAAGATCCGGCTATGAAGATAGCTATTGAAAAGATACTCCCGGATAGCCGCCACCGTCTTTGTATGTGGCATATAATGTCAAAACTTACTACAAAGGTAATCTTTTGAAGTTAAATTTGAATTACAGTAATAGAAAGTTTGTAGTTATATTTGACTCAATTAGTTGTCAGTTATTTTTTATGATATAAGGGACTTTGGTTTAGCACATAGATACATAGTTACAAAAATACATAGAATTCTGTGATAACTATTTTGTAACCGTGGATTTGTAAAAGATCGGAATTGTAAAACTGAATCGTGGATACTGGAATGTAGCTTTCTTTGTATTACAAAAGCATATACATTTTACCTTGACAATGAAGTTATATTCTATTTAACGACATATGTTTACTTAGTAAACGCCTTAAAAATTACTTGGTTATGTACCTTCAGGGGTGTTTTGATCACTTTGGTTAAATGGTTTTTTAAATATCATTTAGGACAGTTGGATGCGGATCAGTAACATGTGCCTTAGGGGGTGTTTGATGATCAGTAACATTTGAATCACATAATTTTGTTTTGGCTTTGTAAAAGATTGGAATTATTAAACTGAATCGTGGATACTGAAATGTATCTTTCTTTTTGTATTACCAAAGCATATACATTTTACCTGGATGAAGTTATATTCTAAACAAAGAAGCATATGTGTACTTAGTAAACGCCTTAAAAATTACTAGGTGGTATGTACCTTCAGGTGTGTTTTGATCACCGACTTTGGTTAAAAGGCTTTTTAAATACCATTGTTCAAAGTAGGATCCGGATCAGTAACATTTGTTTTCTAAAAATTGTGTTTAGGTCGGGCCAACGTTATCCAGCGACACAGATTTCAAAAGGCGTTTGTGTGGTATTGTATGGACTGACAGGATTGAGCCCGAAGTGTTTGATGAACATTGGAACAAGATAATGATAGATTTTGAGCTTACTGATCATAAGTGGCTTCAAGATATGTTCGAAATACGGTTCAACTGGATACCGGCCTATTTCAGGCATGAACCGATGTCTGGTCTAATGCGAACGACATCGCGGTCCGAAAGTGAGAATCACTTTTTTGGCCAGCTGTTTAACCCACACTTGAGTTTGATCGAATTCCTTAGTCATTTTGACACTGCAATGGACTCCCAAAGATTTAAATATGGGAAAAATACACATGACTCAAAATACACTACACCGGAATTCAAAACTCACTTAGAGGTTGAAAAAGAAGCCGCAGAATTGTATACACACACTGTCTTCTATGATGTTCAGGATGAGATATGCTCGTCATTGTTTCATTGTTTTTCACTTAGTGTTCAACAGGATGATACATCACAGATTTATATGATTCGCGATATAGAAGCTGATTACACAACGATACATGGTATATCTGTTGAAGCTAAATACGAGGTAACAATATTCGTATACTTGTTTATGTTATACAATTATATTACTTATATGCCCAGATTTAATCACGCTTTCCTTTAACACGTAGGTCCACTTTGTGCCAGCTAGTTGCGACATCAAATGCAGCTGCTTAAAGTACGAGTGCTATGGGTTGCTGTGCCGCCATATTTTTTATGTTCTTAGGATGTCCAAGGTCTTCCATTTCCCTAGAAAATACTTGCAGCGAAGATGGTCAAAGTATGCTCTACCCAACAAGATTGTCACAAGGCCCGTGGACGTTGCAAGCTTGTCAAATCCGGCAGAATGTGTTAATGGTGTTTTGAAGGAAATTTACGGCACTGTTGAAGATTCGGTCACCCGTTTGGTCACTGATATTCAGAGGTTACACATCTACAAGGATGACCTTGATACATTACTAGAACAAGTGAAAATCGACATCCCAAATGCCCCTGAAATGAGCAAGAAAGAGTTGTATGCTGCTGCGCTTGGTATCACGGAACCGGGTGAGGTTAACATTATTGCCCCTGAATGTCATAATAAAGGATCAGTTTCTGTGAAAAGGCATCAAACACAAGCCGAGAAAGCTATCACTCAATCAAAAAAGAATCCACGTAAATGCAATGCTTGTGGAGAGCTTGCTTATCATGATTCCCGCAACTGCCCCACCAAGAAAAAAGCAAATGATGAAGAGATGGACGATCCAAACAGTGACGCATAATTACTTTGTCTATTTGATTTTAGTTTCAAACAATATTATTCCTTTTGCTCAAACAATATTTGATAACGCTTTATGGGTTATTTTCCTATTCCAATGTCTGGTTTTGATTCACTTTAATTCAATACATTATCGATTTTTTTTCTTTAATTTCTTTTTCCAGAATGTATGCATGTACATTATCCATATGTTTCTTACAGATTACCAGCCTCCCAGATTCCTATGTTTTTTAAGGGTGTTTGGGAAAACTTCCAATATTTTAATCTCCTCACAGAATGTATTATGTACCATCAGCATAAAGTCGCAACTTTCATGAAATCTGTTATGTGTCACCAGCCTCAAAAACTGTCTATATCTGACTGGTTTCTTCCACTGAATAGGTCACCTTATTTTCTTGGGTGTTTGGGACAACTTTTTTATATCACCAAAATGGGGTTTGAATATTCATTTCTGCTGATACTGTTAACATTTCTTATATTTATATGCTTGAGATTTAATGCTTTTTAATGTGCATGATTATCTTCCCATTATACATGATATGCTCATTCAAAAAAAAAATCCCTCACCTTAATGGCCATTATCCCTAACCTATCTATAAATACAACAATGCTTTCACCATATCTCATAATACACAGCCAAGTTTTTCATCATGTATTCACTCCACATTTCTTCCATTAAAGGTATGCTTGTTGTGATTAAACTTTTGTCGCTAAATTCTTATATGAAAGCGTGTTCCTGTTCTTTTTACACCAAATAAATGCAATTTCCTTTCGTTCTATCTTTTATTAATTTTAAAGTTACAGGTGGTGATTGTTGCACGTCTAGTAAACCAAAAACGTTTATTGGTTTCATGATACCCAACAACCGAATTAGGCTATGCAGTTACTGTGGCAAGTACGGCTACCATGATGCAAGGAACTGCCCTAAAAGGAAAAGGAAAAGCGGTTCACCAGATTCTCTACAAGGAAAATTATGCGTCCGACAATGAGTACTTACTTTACCTTTTAAATCATTATGTTTTAAAAGTTGTTCTATTTACGTTCTCGTTAGCCTTTGACAGTGTTTCTTGTTTACGATTGAACTTAAAGTGTGCCGGTTTGATTTTTACAAACATCGTATCCTTTTTATACATTTATACTTATACTTGTTCCATTCTCCTTATTAACTCCATATGCATGTTTTTCTGTTAGTCTCATTACATTAACAAAATGCATCAGACATAAGTTAGATGTGATTACCGTTTCAATCACACATAGACGGATACATATGCACATGTTCTGGGGGTGTTTTTATAATCACAAATACATGTTCTAACCCATTCTGAAATCATGTTTTTATGCAATAATGCTTATACCCTTTGAAAGCATTGTTGTTTTGGCCTGCAATTTACTTGTACATTACATCTTTATAGATTATATACTATAACCAAACCTACACACAAGTTCTACCATAAAAACTTATATACTATACTCAAACCTCAAGTTTGTACCATAACAACTTATACTTTGGAAAGAAAAAACTTCATTTAGATAAGATTTCATAGATAGATATATTAGCATCTTGCTACACATGAGTTCATCCACTAAGTGTACCAAAATAACCTTTTTGTTATTAGTTATGCTACAACCATTTGCATCATAACCCAAAAGTAACATAACATCATAATCCAAAAGTAACTAAAACCTTATTATGCCACTGACACGCTATAGCATTTGCGTAACACACGCATTACATGTTTCATATGAAGCAGCCTCTAACCTTTGCTTTTCTTCTAAAGGCAGCAACTTGTGCGCTTCAACTTCCATTTCAAAGTCAGCTTTCTTCAGGTTTAGGTCCGTCAACAGCATTTTTGCCGCATACTTCTTACGGAGTTCATCCAGTTGGTGCTGCTGATCCTTCCCTTCTCTTCTTAGCCCACAAAGATCATCATATTCCCCGCCGAAGAGGTAGGTCTCCATGTGTCGCATCGCAAAAACCCCACAGTCAATGACGTTATTCTTAGTCATACACCCCAATCGTAAGATCATGCTTTTAGCATTCCTGAGAAAGCCCTGGGCTGGATGATTTTCATATGAAAGAAACTCTTCAAACCTGGCGACCTGTTGGATACATCAACAAACAGTTTAGTTAGTTTACACACAACAAAATCACTTATGCATTTAACCGCACAGTACTTATATAGACAAACTTCATTCCTATTTAAACGTACCAGAAACTCAACAAGACCATCGTATCTTTTTGATACATCTTCAATCTCTGAAAGCATATTATCCAGGATATGCACCTCCTTCCTTTTGAGATGGATACATACAACGTAAAAATGACAACCCTGGAGTATGGGGAAAAACACCTATCACATCAAAATATACACATATATTATTAGCCGTTTTCATAACAAGTAACTTTTTTTTTTACACTTGTGTATCAATAATTAAGTAATTACACTTTTAGGACACGAAAATTACCAGATCCACATTATCCAAACTTCCATACACTGTGCTTTCCAAAATGCCCCTCATGCCATTAATGAATTTATCTGATGACTCCTTGACATCCAATCCTTTGCCTTTCAAATCCTTTACATCCCATTGTCGCTGTTTCCATGTACTTTTCTTATTTAGTTACAGTTTAATAACATAAATAATTAGCTGAAAAACAAGGTCCCCGTATGCTTAACATGTACCATCTACTAATGTGTTAAATCATACATACCATAAGTGAAGTATCGCAAAACACCTTGCACATAAGCTTCTTCGGATCACGGTATCTCTCCGCATCATTTAGGACCTTCGTGAACACGTCTACCGCCTCACTTGATATCTTTATTCCGGGGCACAAGCTTTCAAACACAATCCTCGGTGCATATGCATAGTCAGTCTGAAACAGGATGTCCCTATAACACACAAAACAATGAGTAAACATAAAAATTTAACAAGTTATATGTAACAATTAGTAGTAACACATGTTTTCTTACGTTTCTGATAAACGACCACTGAACAAACAATCAATAGCTCTTTTCTCGTGCCCGGATAAACCAGCAGCCAACGAACATGCCCTTCTTACCCACGGAGAACATAAGACTTCCGCCTTTCTGCTATAACGTTTAGGCCTAACATTTGTATCCTTTGGGATAATGGTCTGTAAAGGTGCTACATCACAAATGGTGTACGGAGTAATTGCCCCATTAGACACATTCCCCGACACACCAGACTCTTGTCCACCAACCACTAATTTTTCAGGCGTAAAACACTCGAAATGTGGTAGATCTTGAGAATCATAAACCTGTATGGATTCCAACAGCTCCTCCGCTTCAGCAAATGATTTGTCCCAACCCGACACATCTACGCTTCTACCCTGTGTTGCAGATGGTTGTGTTATGTTCAAATCAAATTTTGAAACAGTTACCTTATCACTTCTTAGCATATTCTCTTTGCTCCTTCTTTCTGCCGACACTTGTTCACTATATGCAACATATGCAGATGGTGTCCCATAAAACTGAGTAAAGGGGAATGGCTCATCCGGACCATCCTTGAAACTAAATGGCTTTGGTACATCGTTTTCCGGAGTACAATAATCCCCATCATTCCCGTCCTCATAATCCCCATCATTCCCGTCCTCAGTTTGTCTCGGACTCTCACTTGCTGGCCCATGAAATACACGTGCACGAAACATAGCATCACGTAGCTCCTTCATCTGAAGAAGTCCTTCATTAGTAGGATTTTCTTCAAGCGCCGCATCCAATGATTCGTCTGCCTCATCCATAAGATCACCCGCTTTTTTGTATTTCGCTGCCAAAATCTTGATAGTTTCCTGTATTACAACAACAAAATCCAATAGGTCAAATCAACATACAAAAACACATGCTTCTAGTTTAACAATTATATTCCATTCTGAAGCACAAATTTTTTTTTAAACTCATAAATATGCTTTTACTGCCCTAATTTCATTTTAAAACTACTAATAATTACCTCAACACTATTTGGCCTCACATTCACATTCTTCGGACTCATCCTCTTTTCTTCAAGTTTGTTGAAAATGTCCACTGTCCAATTGTTTACCAAGGGAAATTGAACATCCCCACTTCCTCTACTTTGGCGCATCGATTCAGCGTACACAACCTGTGGGATCATTACATATTTCAACACACAACAACATTTTACTTTCAAAATAAAAATTAACAGGTACATTATATTTAAAAACATACCAATAGAACAATAATCGGTCCGCAATAATGGGAAGTCCTGATCCAGCTTTTTTTCGTCCTAACTAGACACTCATGAACATAGCTACACCAATCAAATCCAGGGATATCGTTCTTATCCTGGATACAGTTAAAAAACCTTAAGTTCACNAGTTACCTTATCACTTCTTAGCATATTCTCTTTGCTCCTTCTTTCTGCCGACACTTGTTCACTATATGCAACATATGCAGATGGTGTCCCATAAAACTGAGTAAAGGGGAATGGCTCATCCGGACCATCCTTGAAACTAAATGGCTTTGGTACATCGTTTTCCGGAGTACAATAATCCCCATCATTCCCGTCCTCAGTTTGTTTCGGACTCTCACTTGCTGGCCCACGAAATACACGTGCACGAAACATAGCATCACGTAGCTCCTTCATCTGAAGAAGTCCTTCATTAGTAGGATTTTCTTCAAGCGCCGCATCCAATGATTCGTCTGCCTCATCCATAAGATCACCCGCTTTTTTGTATTTCGCTGCCAAAATCTTGATAGTTTCCTGTATTACAACAACAAAATAATCAACATACAAAACCACATGCTTCTAGTTTACCAATTATATTCCATTCTGAAGCACAAATTTTTTTTTTTAAACTCATAAATATGCTTTTACTGCCCTAATTTCATTTTAAAACTACTAATAATTACCTCAACACTATTTGGCCTCACATCCACATTCTTCGGACTCATCCTCTCTTCTTCAAGTTTGTTGAAAATGTCCACTGTCCAATTGTTTACCAAGGGAAATTGAACATCCCCACTTCCTCTACATTGGCGCATCGATTCAGCGTACACAACCTATGGGATCATTACATATTTCAACACACAACAACATTTTACTTTCAAAATAAAAATTAACAGGTACATTATATTTAAAAACATACCAATAGAACAATAATCGGCCCGCAATAATGGGAAGTCCTGATCCAGCTTTTTTTCGTCCTAACTAGACACTCATGAACATAGCTACACCAATCAAATCCAGGGATATCGTTCTCATCCTGGATACAGTTAAAAAACCTTAAGTTCACCGTAGCGTTCTTGTTAGCTTCTCCAATTGATGTTAAGTAGAGAACCAAAAAATTGAGCTTAAACATCCACCCTCCTTCTTGTTGGGTGTATATCTGTTTCTCGACGGGGATGTGTTTATACCTTCTCATACTTTTAAACTGCTTCTTCCATTCAACCACAAGAGGGTGTCTGAAGTCAGCTTCATCAACCGCTTCCACACGTACATTCCCCATCGGTATCCCAAGCACATCCCTAACCATCTCCTTCGTGATACTTATTTCCTTACCATCCACTTTCAGTACGCTTCTATCCGCATCAAAGTTATCTAGCAACCAATAACTTAACCTAGTTGGTACATCCTTAATCCTAAAACCAAGGACAGCTCCAAACCCCATCTTCTCAACATCTTCTCTCTGTTTTGGGGACAGTTTTGGTAGTAGGCGATGCAACGACCACAATGATATTCGTTGATGTAACCGGCCTACATCAGGTACCTTACAACCGACACCCTTTTCATCTTTATTCTTATCTACAGCTTCACCAACCAACTTACTCTTGCGGCTTCGCTTCCTCAACCTCACATCATAATCCACATCTTCCTCATGCTCATTCTCCTCATCAACTTGTCCCTTTTTGCCACATTTTTTGATCAAACCCAACTTTCGCTTCCCAACATCCTTCTTCACCAGACCATCATCACCACCTTGGACCTTGGATACAATAAAGAATTTACTTCTCTTCCGATGTCCCTTCTTGACTTCACCCCCTTCATCAACTTTTTCCATTTTCCCAACAACCGAAGGTATAAACACATCCCCTTCCAGACTACCCACAGGACGTTTAATTAAACGTCTTTTTGTTGTTCCTGACCTCTTATTAACTCCATGAATTCCAGTTCCTGTATTATGTAGAGATGTTATTCAAATCTAAAAAATATAAATAATGCCCTGTTTAGTAGGCACCGCGTATTGTATCACATGTATCTTCGTACTCATATTTATACTAACTACATCACTTACCATTTCACATAACTTCATACATACCAATTCAAAAACCGATTCACATACACAAACCAATGGACATACTATCACTTATTTATATGTGTGTTTGGTTCAGCCATATATAACGTCATATTAGTTGTTGTTTCATTCACAGGCACACAGATACATTCACATACCAAATCACATACCATCTGCCAAAACATATCACGTACAATTATTTTTTGGTAGATGTTTCACCATAACATTTAGATATAAGGCTGTTTGGTTCAGCAAATTTGATACATGGATACAAATGATGTTTGGTTCATTATTATATACATAAAATACATGCCGATACAACGATACATTCCAGCTTCCAAAACATATCACGTACAATTATTTCCGGTATATGTTTCACCATAACAATTAGATATAAGGGTGTTTGGTTCAGCATATTTGATACATGGATACAAATGATGTTTGGTTCATTCTTAGATACATAAATACATGCCGATACAACGATACATTCGAGCTCACATACCACATGAAAATACATGTTATATGGGTATTTGATTGATTCATCCTGATACAACGATACGTTCAAGTTGGCATACCCACATTACATATAAGCTATATGTTCCAGTTAAGAGATATAAGGGTGTTTGGATCATCAAATAGATACATAGCTACAAACGGTGTTTGGTTTATTATCAGGCACATAGATACATCCCGATACAATGATACATTCTAGCCCACACACCAGATCAAACACGTGTTACATGGGTCTTTGGTTAGTTTCAAAGTACCTATAATCTATATGGTTGTTTGGAATAGCACAACAAAAAACTTTACATAATATAAATCATTCACAGGTACACATATACATCCCAAACACATCCCAATACATTACATATTACATATCAAATCATACACAAGATAAATGTAAATCTGGATGACCATAATTATAACCTATTTGGGTGTTTGGTTCATTGACATATACACAGCTACAGTTGTCTTTGGTTCAAGTATATTTTCTCTACACAACCATAACTAATACACAATCATGTCTATTTTCATGATTTCATCTATTCCCAATTATATGCTACCAAGAAACACATTTTAGATATCACCAACTTGAACAAAATAAGCTTGCAAAGTTCATATGTTCATACCTGGTACATCCACATTTTCCTGGTCACTTGTTAAATCAATGGTAACACCAGATCCTCCAGCATCATTCCCCATTTGGACACTTAACCTTCTGCTTCTCCTAACTTCAAAATCAACATGCAAGTACGCATTTTTTTTCAGTACACGCTTACACAATACACTAAACATGATAATGGAAAGATCAAAAGATGGATCAATTACCTATCAAAATGGGTGGTAAATCACCAATGCCTTGCTCGTCTTCTATTATACTCATCCTTTTTATAACCCTAGATTTTAATCACTTGCTACACAATCGCAATCACCAAAATGTAGGCGGATATATTTCTTGATTATACGGAATTAATTTTTTGAAATGATTGAAAGACGCGAGTTAATTGTAACTGATGATAGTTTTAGCTTCTTTGACTTTAAGTAAAATCATATTCTCATTTATGAAGGTGTAGGTGGATGCAAAAATATCCCGCCT
>LBNU01018729.1:142468-164374 GCA_014162995.1 Artemisia annua
TATATATATATATATATATATATATAGAATGAGGTTCAAGTAGGATAGTTTTTAAAATGAGGTAGTGTAGGAAGCCACTAGAATTTGCCATGTGGAATTATATTTTTAAATTAAAATTTAAGCTATTAATTAATTAAAAGGGCATTTAAAGTAATTACTTTTTTTACTGTATATCAATTCGTAGGTGTTTCTTTTTCCTCATTCCTCATTTGACTATTTCAAACTCTTTCTCTCCCATATGCAACCGCCACCCTCGTTGTCCTCGAAAATCCGGAAAATCCTCATCACAACATCTTATTCAAAGGAGAAGGCCGGTGAAGTCTCTCAATATTTGAAGATATTAAAACTCATCCATTGTCAAAACAGCTAGTCGATTTCCGATTAATGAGAAAATGGAATCAAACATGGTTGTGAGATTTTTGTGTATCGTAACCACTCGTGCTGTAACATCGAATCCAGTCGGAAAGCTTTCTAAAATACTTCAGGTGACATCGTGGTCGATATACAAATATATTCTTTTGTCAGCGACTTATAGTTTGTTTTCCGACGAAGACGAGTTTTTTCAACTTTGATGTATTAGTTTTTAGAAATAGATGTATCAATCGCTATTATATGAATTTTTTGTTTTGTTTTTTTGGAGCAGATTGTTGTGTGTATTCATTAATTCTTAGTAGTGTATTAATTAATTTTGTGAATCTTTAGTAAACTCAATTTGTTATTAATCAATTGGCGTAGACTGTTGATTAGTTGTTAGCTTATGCATCTACATTATATGGAGTAGTGTTTGTTGTGAGCTTGTCGAAACCAGATTTTCATCAATTCCGACAAGCATTTCAAAACCTTAACTAATCTCGATAACCTTCGATGTATCATTCGTTTATTTACATGTGTCGATACTTTTATATATGTGTACCAAGCTCATTTGTGTACTTCGTTTATCAAATTAATAGATATATTTATGTTACGAGTGTTTGAACATCATGTATCAAAATTCTGAACGAGTACATTAAGAGTATTAATTGTGTATTAAAAGTGTTAATGGTTGTGGTGTATATGACGATGAGTAGAAAAAAAAATTTGCCTGACATTAAAAGGTCATTAAATTCGGAAGTATTGGTTCCAGATTTTAAAATGTTGATTTGACAAAAATATCCTTATCAACCCTTAGAATTACCAAAATGCCACTCCACAATATTAGTCATTTGAGGACACATGTCATGCTAGCATTACTTCCTACACTTCTTACTTTAAGACACTATTCTACAATAACCACCCTATATATATATATATATATATATATATATATATATATATATATATATATATAGTGTAGCGTTCAATGCAGAACCGTATTTTTGTACAGAACTTTACAGAACCATATAAATCAATCTAAGCCATTGGATGAGTTTGATCAATGGCTATAATGAATTGTGCCATTGATGTCATTATTTGAAAGATTAAGGCATCACTTGTAAAACTGAAAGGGTAGTATAGGAAGTTTGCATCTATTATTTTTAAAACCGTCCCTCGTTTACAGGGATACTGAAGGAAATTATTTATCACATATCAATTCCTCCATCTCTCCCTCTTTTTCCAGACTAACAACTCAGATTATTATCTAAGAATTATTGATTCTCTCTGTCGATAAAACCTAGCCGCTTTTCAAATGATATAAGCTTAGGTGTTATGTAATGTAATGCCCTAAACACTCCTGTAATCGGTAGTAGAGATATCGAAATATACCCAACCTGCTATATCAATAACTGATATGGATAACCTTTTCTGTGTACATCAGTTATCATAATACCACCTGCTTAAATGAATGATTTGTTACTACTTTGTGTGTTGTTAATTGATCATTTGTATCTGGTTGATTAAAACTTAACTAGTTTTTTTTCATATATATTCTGTTTCAGTCAGGATGCGCTCAATCATGAGGAAAGACGGTGTAATGAAGATGAATCTACGGAGTGCACTTGTTTTTAGAAAGGCACTGCANGTCATGGGTCAAACAGATTTGGGCTAAAAAGTGATCCAAGTCGGGTTGACACATAAAACACTTATATTTTCATTAGCAAATATCTATAAACTGACAATGAGTTAAGTGTGACTATAAAAATATTATTATTACAATCATAATCTGAATATTTTAATAAAATTGAATTTGGGACAACTACTCAGGAATCAGTTCAAATAAATAAAAATATGTTTACCTTTGTATCCACCACATCCACATTATCGAGCTTTTAAACGAAGGCGGGATACAGATGACTAACAAATGATTATCATACGAACATGGGTTAATATTTACCTACAAAAGAAACAATAAGCGACCAAAACTTGAACTCCAACACGAACATTGAGATCCAGTGAAATATAGTCGGATAAACATACCTTTGATTAATGAGATTGTATGATATTGGTATAGGGTTTTTCTAGGTTGCTTCAGGCCATTTTTTTCTGGTTGTCTATGAGTCAAATGAATAAGATAATTAGTTGAGTTAAAAAGAAACATGATAGATAGTTTAACAGGTTACTACTCTCCGATGCATTTTAACCTATCAGTGGTGGAAATTCACCTTTCGGGGCTCATCCTGATCCAAAGGATTCATGACATGTCATGAAAGCTTGCTGGAAATAAGTCCAGCTTCTGCCAAGCCTGAAGATCCAAATCTATTAAACATGATATAGCAAAAATAATTCATCCCAAACCATGCAACAACATATCTCAAAATATTAATGCAAGTTCAGTAACATTCTGAATATACATTGCAGGATACAGTTTCGACATAGTGCTCCTACACAAAGAACGTTTACAAATAGTTTTTTATTAGTTCAACACCAACTCTTTTTCTCATATATTAAACATCAAAAAATCAGTGTACAACACATGTGAGTTAAAAAAACAATATTATGCAAGTATAAGCACCTCGATAAAGCACTGCTGGCAGAAACCAACATGATATTAAAATACTATATGATGATAAATACTATACTATAAGTTCATGCATACGGTACTGGACAGTGAGCATAGATATGACTTCATCTCCATACAAATCTGCAAGCCGTTCAAAGAGAGTCCTTCCCAAGCCCTTTTTTCTCAGCTTCAACACTTTGTATTGTTGGAGGAAGCCTGCACAAAAACACATTAAAAATCATTAAAACCCTAAAATCATGATGGAGTTTTCTTCATGGAGAGATTTCTGATGATTAGGGTTTTTCTTTTCTGGAAAATATACTTCTCGTTTTTGTTTTTTGTTTTTTTTTTAAATATTGTATAGGATTATTATTGCATATGATTTTCGTAGATTATCACCTAAGTTGTAGGGATTAGCAAAAATAATTAGTTACAAACGTTTATAGATATGTTGTTGCAAAATATAATCCAAAAAGAATGTTGGTCTCTTGGTTATCAAGTATGTAAATGTTACAAAATACCAAGGTTCGAAACTCTACACCGGATTTTTTGAACAAATTAATTTCGGAATTTTACCAAATAAATAAAATAAAAACGTAAAATTGATGACATGGACTAAAATGTGATTATTTTGTAGGAAATTTGTTTATTTAAATTGCCAAGTGGACACTATTGATGACATGGATGCTAATGATAATTACTGGGCAATGAGGTGGCATTATTCTTCAAATGCCTCCTGTTATATATAATATAGATATATATATATATATATATCTATATTATATATAACAGGAGGCATTTGAAGAATAATGCCACCTCATTGCCCAGTAATTATCATTAGCATCCATGTCATCAATAGTGTCCACTTGGCAATTTAAATAAACAAATTTCCTACAAAATAATCACATTTTAGTCCATGTCATCAATTTTACGTTTTTATTTTATTTATTTGGTAAAATTCCGAAATTAATTTGTTCAAAAAATCCGGTGTAGAGTTTCGAACCTTGGTATTTTGTAACATTTACATACTTGATAACCAAGAGACCAACATTCTTTTTGGATTATATTTTGCAACAACATATCTATAAACGTTTGTAACTAATTATTTTTGCTAATCCCTACAACTTAGGTGATAATCTACGAAAATCATATGCAATAATAATCCTATACAATATTTAAAAAAAAAACAAAAAACAAAAACGAGAAGTATATTTTCCAGAAAAGAAAAACCCTAATCATCAGAAATCTCTCCATGAAGAAAACTCCATCATGATTTTAGGGTTTTAATGATTTTTAATGTGTTTTTGTGCAGGCTTCCTCCAACAATACAAAGTGTTGAAGCTGAGAAAAAAGGGCTTGGGAAGGACTCTCTTTGAACGGCTTGCAGATTTGTATGGAGATGAAGTCATATCTATGCTCACTGTCCAGTACCGTATGCATGAACTTATAGTATAGTATTTATCATCATATAGTATTTTAATATCATGTTGGTTTCTGCCAGCAGTGCTTTATCGAGGTGCTTATACTTGCATAATATTGTTTTTTTAACTCACATGTGTTGTACACTGATTTTTTGATGTTTAATATATGAGAAAAAGAGTTGGTGTTGAACTAATAAAAAACTATTTGTAAACGTTCTTTGTGTAGGAGCACTATGTCGAAACTGTATCCTGCAATGTATATTCAGAATGTTACTGAACTTGCATTAATATTTTGAGATATGTTGTTGCATGGTTTGGGATGAATTATTTTTGCTATATCATGTTTAATAGATTTGGATCTTCAGGCTTGGCAGAAGCTGGACTTATTTCCAGCAAGCTTTCATGACATGTCATGAATCCTTTGGATCAGGATGAGCCCCGAAAGGTGAATTTCCACCACTGATAGGTTAAAATGCATCGGAGAGTAGTAACCTGTTAAACTATCTATCATGTTTCTTTTTAACTCAACTAATTATCTTATTCATTTGACTCATAGACAACCAGAAAAAAATGGCCTGAAGCAACCTAGAAAAACCCTATACCAATATCATACAATCTCATTAATCAAAGGTATGTTTATCCGACTATATTTCACTGGATCTCAATGTTCGTGTTGGAGTTCAAGTTTTGGTCGCTTATTGTTTCTTTTGTAGGTAAATATTAACCCATGTTCGTATGATAATCATTTGTTAGTCATCTGTATCCCGCCTTCGTTTAAAAGCTCGATAATGTGGATGTGGTGGATACAAAGGTAAACATATTTTTATTTATTTGAACTGATTCCTGAGTAGTTGTCCCAAATTCAATTTTATTAAAATATTCAGATTATGATTGTAATAATAATATTTTTATAGTCACACTTAACTCATTGTCAGTTTATAGATATTTGCTAATGAAAATATAAGTGTTTTATGTGTCAACCCGACTTGGATCACTTTTTAGCCCAAATCTGTTTGACCCATGACCCACCTGCCGATTTTGCGGCATTTGCAGAATTGCAGTGGCATGTTTGTTCTATATTATCAGATATTGGATAGACAAATGGCATGATCCAGTTACATATACTTTTTGATAGTTTAGAAAAGGCTAATCGCTTGGAATACATTACTAAATTCGATGTTTATATTCCTGATGTAGAGCACGTATGTGGAGAATACAGTGACTGTGAAGAGTGCAAGAGGCATAGACACACACATTTATTTGAGGTAAAATATCAGCGTTTATGTAGATGATATATATACTGATAAAGACAGTTAGCGTTGATGATAATTTGTGGTGTCATTCTGGGATCCGTGTCGAATTCTGATGTTGGATCTTGATTCTGTTTGTCTTCAGAATGAAGTGAACATAAATACCGTTTGGAATTACAATATTGTAAGCATTTAACAAAGTTTATCTTGAAAACCCACTGAGAAATCTTTGTTATCTACAATGATGGATTAATTGAGTGATGGAGGTTAGTGAAACATATGCTTAAAGTAGCAATAATTCGGACCCGGAATTTTTTGTGAATGTGATTTGAAACTCTTTTGGTCATGCTAATATGGTTAACATTGTCCTTTTGATCTAATTGCAGGATAACGCTCTATTTCCAAATGGAGCATATCTCATGGCATACCTTGAGGATGCTTTGGGTAAGCAACGTTTATTTCACATGACGGGTTCTGAAATGGCAGAAGTTAACGCAGCGAATCAGGAAGCTGGAATGAAACATATCGTCAGTCTCATACAAAGAATGATTGGCAGGTAAATGCTCCTTTCAATGTATTATATTTTCATGCCTTGGAAACTGATAGTACTTAAGGGGTGTTTGGCTAAGCTTATTTGAAGTACTTAATGACTTATTTTTTCTGAAGATATGACAACCTTATCCAAATACTTATTAACTGCGTATAAGCTACAAAATAGTTTTGTACAAAATCCCTTTGAAGATGGATTTATAATAGTGTAATCAAAACACCCCAGCTGATTATATATTTATATGTTATGCTTATTTAAATATGCTTGATCAGTTTCGGTGAGCAATCCTAAATATCCCTTCAATAGTTTGTTCGAATAATAATTGTTTGCAAGATGAGTTGAGTTATTGTGAACGTTACGTTATGTACTTACCTGTTTTAGTTGGCTAAGTTCGGGGGGACAGTCTTACTTGATACGCTTACTTTCAGGTTATTAAATCTATGTGTGTCTTGAAACAGATTGTTGTTCATCGAATCAAATATATGAGTGAATGAAACTATGCTTCCATACCTGAATAACTATTTTAGCAGAAAGCTCTGCAATAAGTATGGCTTTCGACCTATTTTTATTCGCAAAAGTATCTAAGCTATTTCATTATACTAACTAGCTTCATGACCCGCACCAATTTTAGCGCCCATTCTGGATCTAAAAGAGAGAATGGAAGCTGCACATAAAACATCTAGAATTGCTGAAGCATCACAACGACCAAAAACATTTAGCCCTGCCAGTTCCTCCAACTCACAGCCTCGTGATAAGCGCCAATGTCGGTCACAAATTGTGCTTTTGAAACATGTTGGTCCAAGTAGTTTAAAGAGCAAGAATAAATCTGTTTCCCCTGCTACTACTCCAGTGAGAACAAGTATTCAGAAGTTAGAGTCAAGCCAGGCAAGCACTTCGAGAAATAGGAGTACCATGAAGCAGATTGGATAGTTAATCCTTATTCACTTGTAGCTTAACTGTATGTTCATTTTCTTTTTCCTTTTTTTTTCCTTTCTTTCCTCTAGCTTCTTGCTAGAGTGTTAATAAAATTGCCGTTCAAAAAAAAAAAAAGAGTACCATGAAGCAAAAAGAAGATGCTGGCCAGTCAGTCTCATTAGAGAAAAGACAAAAAAATACACCAAAAAGGGTTCACAATAGATCCGCAACAGGGAGAACTGCTGAGGTGCTCACACAGAATAATCAAAAGCAAAATGGTGCATCTCAAAGAGAGCGCATAATTTTGAAACCTAGGTTCCCTACCTGCATGAACGAAAATCAACTTCCACTAATGGAAAAGAAGCCAAGACATTAAAGAAGACTGTTGATAATTCAGGTATTGGTGCCAGAAAAGCCCAGTCGGCGACATCTGAAATGGGAAAAGAATCGTCGTTTACAACAAAGAGTTTTACTGGGAAGAAAAGGCCAACTGATGGAGATATAATGTATGATGGAACTACTACCAGTAGTGTACGGATTAAGGAAAAAGAAAGGTCTGTGAAATGTAATATTACTGTAGACGGATCTTCAAATTGGGAGTCTGTTGATAGGAAAAATTGGGAGTCTGTTGTTTCATTTACGTTTAATTCTCCTATCAAGAAAATGGTCTCCGAATGTGAGTCTTCTGGTCAATCAGTAGTGAAGAGGCCATTCATGTGTCTTACATTTCAGGATGATCAACCTGATGCAGGGACTTCAGAGTTCCCTTCTTTTGGGACACCTAGGATTGATAGTGATGCTTTGAGTATTCTTTTGGAACAGAAACTCAAGGAATTATTTTCTTTGGTTGAAACATCCCAGTGTGACATGCTAAAGAATACAATGTTGCAATGTATATGTCAAACCAAGGTTCGACTTCAGTATCAAATTTAGAACTATAAGGCTTATGTATAACTTTAACTCATTAATATGAAATTTTATGAATTTTTGGTTCAGTGATAACTAATACAGGTGGTGGACAATGGATGGCATTGTATAACTATATGTTTATCTAAAATACCTCATTAACTTTAACTCATTTATACCTCATTTATATCTTTTTTTACGTTATTTTGCTCGGCTTAGTTTACAAACCAAGGTTCGACTTCAGTATCAAATTTTGTGCAATTAGCACATATCTACTAACTTTTAAAGTTTTATTAATCGATGTACGGTGAAAGTGCTATTGGGTATTGTGGCTTCGACAACAGGGACAACATGTGGTGTAACAAGATCTGTAAAAGCAATTCAAAACAGCGGTTTAGTGAGCAGTTGCACTTTATTAAAAATTAGCATATCGTATGTCAATATTGTATCGAGATGTATCTAAAAATATATGATGTCCTAACAATCTAGATTACCAGTATTTTTATTTATTTATTGATTTGTACATGCAGGCAAATAGGGCGTTAAGAGGGCTATAATGGGTCAAATTCTAAAAAGCTTGTCAAGAGGGTATTTGAGATTGTTATTAAAGTGCTTTTCTGCTTGCTTATCGGATGTAGAGTGTTTGGATAGAACTACTTCTTTGGCACTTAAAAATAAACATGTTAATACCTCCTAAGTACATTAAACCTTCTAAATTAATTTAAACTTTATCTATGTGTACAACTTTAGGTAAGAAAGGGCAAAGAAGTCGGCCTGAGTCCTAATATACCCGTTAATCAACCCATCTACGAGGGTAAAACTCGGGGTCTAACCCTTCAAACTGAATCACAGTCTTCTTTAAGAGACCAACATACTCGATCCTGTCCGGTACTCGGTCCTTATATTTTCAATTTAGCAGTTTTAGTTCAGCCGCGGTTCCACCTCTAACTCAAATTGTTTTTATTTCAGCCCGTAATTCACAATATTAGGTTGGCCAAACAGAAGCACATCCGCCCACTATCTTATTTGGCCTATCTAATTCTGATTAACACGTTATATTTCTACTAAGTTAATGATTAAAACACATTATATTTCAATTAAGTTAATGATTAATTTCAGACTTACCACTGGAGAGTGAAGCATTAGATTGGAACACGCGAATGAAGATAGCTGCTGGTGCAGCTAGAGGTTTGGAGTTTCTTCACGGTATTATTTATAGAGAGTTCAAATCGTCCAATATTTTACTGGGTGAAGGATTTCAGCCAAAGCTCTCGGACACTGTTAAGTAAAATGAGTTTGCAAATAGATCTTTCTAACAAATATAAAGTCTTGATATCGAAGTTGGAAGTAGCTGATACTTGGTTGAGCAACAATATTTAGTGCAACAAACACACAAAGAGTAGACTCAATTTACATCATACCAGGGGAGACGCCCTCTCCGGTTTTTTTTTTTTTTTTTTGCTAAATAACTATGTTGTTACGAAGAACATTGAAACAAACACAAAAATTTGATAAACGTTGGTACTATTCTTTTAAAATCTTTGTATAAGCCAAATCGTTAATTTTCCATTCACATATCCGTACAACATTTCTTCATTAATTTGTCACTTTGCATAAATTATAAACTCTAATATGTCTCATTTATGTAACTGCTCTTTTGGCATTTTCTTTTAAATAGTAGACCGAAGACCACACGATATTCATAAGGTTATGACCCATTCTTTCAACATGTACATTTTTTCAACCATTTTTTACCGCCCTACTTTCGCTATAGAAAAATATGCCAACGATATTTTTAATCATGCCCGCCCATCGGGCGGGCTTTGAAAGCTAGTATATATATATAAAAAATTGGGAGTCTGTTGTTTCATTTACGTTTAATTCTCCTATCAAGAAAATGGTCTCCGAATGTGAGTCTTCTGGTCAATCAGTAGTGAAGAGGCCATTCATGTGTCTTACATTTCAGGATGATCAACCTGATGCAGGGACTTCAGAGTTCCCTTCTTTTGGGACACCTAGGATTGATAGTGATGCTTTGAGTATTCTTTTGGAACAGAAACTCAAGGAATTATTTTCTTTGGTTGAAACATCCCAGTGTGACATTGCCACAGGTGTTTCTAACCCAAGTTCTGCAATGGGGGGTTCCAGCATGTAGAAGGACAAGAGTATACAACATCTATGTAACAGAAATTTGTCAAGAAATGTCACTTAAGTGTAGAAAATAACAGATAGAAAAACTACTTAGATTTCAATATGGAACTTTAATTTTGCAAGACTTGCATGAAATTTTTCGGAGGAAAGTTAAACTTTGCAACTACTGTGAAAGAGACATTTTTTCCTTAATGAGAAAGTGAAAAAAAAATGTAGAACAAACAAAAGATATGGTAGATATAAGAGTTACTTATATCTTTAGATTATAAACCTTCTATGTTGGTAAGGATAGCTGAGATTGTAGTAGTGATTCCTTCTTATACATACTTATGCACTTTTACTTTCTTCTAAATGATATGAGTACTAACTCAGAAAGTTACATTTGGTAATAGCACCAGCGTGTTGAAAATATGGCCTGAATAAGAAGCCTTTATTTTGTTTAGTGGACTGAAACTTGAAGGTTTAAATGTTTATTGCAGATACGAATTGTCTACCAAAGGGTACTTGATTTTACTGCTGGTGTCGTTCGTGATACCGAGATTTTTATCCACACGGTGGTATGTCTTCTGTTTATACTTATGGTTCATGAATTTGGTAAGTCATCTTTTTAAGTATTCAAATATTTATGTAAACTACAGTAGAATTAATTAAAGTATTGGAACGAGCAGGTGAGGTTTGGCAACGTAAACCAAAAGTGCAGGTGAAGAGCTTTGATTCCGAAGTAAGAAAGATTTCTATTTGGGTGACACACCGAATGAAGGTTTGGGATTTTGGACAGAGAAATCTTCAAGAGATAAGGTGGTTGAAAAAGTAATTTAGATCTTGGAAGAAAAACTACAAAGGGTATCTGTTTGTTTACACCTGATCATCTGAAACTAATTACTGAATATCACATGATTTCAGTTCCCAACAGCAACATACCCATTTTCCTACCGTAGATTAATTTCTCTTTCATTTATTTTTCGTTGCAGCTTTTACTTTATTATGGTAATAGTACTTCAGAAAATTTATCAGATGACCATGTTATGATATCTGCAAAGTGCCGGGTATGTAATGAGATATGTTGTGCAAGTTTTCACTTTGCCTCTTTGATTTCACTTGAGTTTATAGACCTAACCTTGCAGGCTTTGGCTGCACTTCTTCCTACCCTATACATGGTGGCCATAAGGTTCTTATTTTTAGCCAATGGACTTCTATGCTCGACATCTTAGAGTGGGCTCTAGATGTAATCGGGGTCACGTATAGACATCTTGATGGCAGGTTGTCAACTTAACTTTGATCAAGTATTATGAGGTTATTCTTTGGAGGTGACAGTTTTGACCCATTTACAATTAAATGGGCCAATTCGGGTTACAATGTATCGTTAATGAATCAAAACGAGCTAAAGTAAAGGGTTTTACTATAATAGAACTCGGCCAAAAAGGTTCCACATATCGAAAGCTGTTGAATTCCCCCAAAACTTTCGAAAGGGATTTTATTTATAAATTTATATCAGTTCTGTAATAGTATTGTTTTGTATCTATATTTCGCATATTAATTATCTGAATAATAATAATAAAAGCGTTGGTAGAACCTGTATTTTGGGTTAGGCATTGGTAAAACATGTTAATTAATGACATTGACAAAACAATGTATGAAGAGGTGTTGAACGAGGCTTGAAGTTGTAAGTAACTAACCTATGCTAACCTTAGAGGTGACAAAGGCAATCCGTTATTTAAAACCAGAGAGTTTAGTTAAAATTATAGGAAAATATACCGACATTTATAAAGTTTCCAGATTGTTTTGTTATAAAAGCTATATCATATAACTAATAATATTTGGCTTTAGTAATCCTATCTGTATGTTAATTGTAGTGTGATATATAAAGAGGCAAATAAAGTTAGACCATAGTCATGATATGCCATTTTTTTATCATTTATTGAGTTACAGTCTTACAGATGGCCACCAATTATCAATATTAACACTTGACCTATAATGTTACTTATTCATAGTTGGTTTTACATATAGCATGTGTCGCTTAAGGCTGCATCTATTGTATCTTGATGACGGTTTCATGCCATTGGCTCTATGCATGCATGTTTAGAGAACGTTTACGACCCAAGTAAGGTTTGCCATCTGACCCATGTAACGATTGTTGTGTTCATTTCAGTTGTGACGTGTGTGCTCTTTGGCAAGAACACACTGAGCTCAAGCACCAGCACCACGGCCTCGACCCATCCAAAGGTTGGTTCTATAAAGTTGCAAATTTGAACCCAATTTTGTTAGAAATCTATCATAATGGTGCCAATGTTTGGCTGTCTAAATTATAATGCTAAAAGTAAAGCTAGAACCCACTTTTAATTCCTACATACTTCTAACTAAAATGTGATCATGTCCCTAAAGTATTTTCAGGGATGATATATATATATTATGAGTGGTCAAGCCCTCAAGCTTTTTTATTGAATTACCAATTACTTGGCTCAAGTCTGTATATATTCAAAATTTGAAGGACTAGAACACACTTTCAAACTTAAAGAACCAAATCAACCACAAAACTACTCTACAGGATACAACATTTTATGTAAAAGTACGTAGTTTTTTTTTTCTTAATAATAACTCCTTGGAAAATAAGAAATATAACTCTTCTATGATTACCGGGCCTGACCAAGCACCTGTATGTGCTCGGAAGCATGATGAACTATACTGATTATTTTTTTCAACACAAACAAAAAATAGGCGGATTTGATAACAGGTTGGGGTGACCCTTAAAACAGTTTTTGTAGATTTATTTTTGCTTCGTTATGAACTGGTATTAATTTAAATGTGGATATAAACGTATTTTCTGTCAAATTTATTCTAAATATGTAATAGAAAGACATAAGTGTTAGTACGCTTTGAATATAAACTTTGCCAAATTTCGAGTCGGTCAGTCATTTAGCTCATTAACTATAATATATAACCGAAAATGAGCAGGTTCGAATAAACCGACATGATCTTAATGGGTCCAGGCACAAAAAAAAACATTGTTATCGGACACAGCGTGTTATTTACCTATTCATTTTTGACTCCAAACCAAACGACAACTGAATCAAACTCTTTCCTTTGTTGCAGGTTGCCTGACGACAATTGATAACACCGGAATGATGGCTCTAAGGTATTTAACCACGGGTCACTTCAATGGTTGATTAACAGGGCAGGTAAGAAGGGAACAAAGCTGATGTTAGCTGATGCAAGGGACCAGAAAACTGCTCAAGCAGATGTTCGGTTGTTTTTAAGTGCTTATCTGCTTATTACTATAGTTGCAAATTCCATTCGATTCATTTCCTTTAGATCTGCATTCTATTTATAACTGCTTAATGCTAAGTGACTGACTATTTTTAATATTGTAGATATACGACATCCATTGCCACCATTTGTACCAGAGCTAGCTAACAATACCAAAAGGGTGCACAGTTTTCTACGAGGTACATTTACTGTTCATTAAGCCTGTATTTTGTTAGTTTCTTTTCAGCAGTATACATCTATTTTTTTAAAGTTTCTGTCCATCCCAGGACTTCTGTTAACACAGTAAATACATGTAGAACGATGCATACTAAGTTGTGCATCTTCAGATCTTTTATGTATGACTTTTGATAAGCCACGTGCTCCTTATATACATCTAACCAGCATGTTGACTTTTGATAGTTTGTTGAGAAGTAATTAGCCTCTAAACCTCCAGTGGTAGAAAAGAGAATAAAGCTACTCCAGGATATAGCATCAGAGTTTTCGAATCAGTGGGATTCAAATGCAATTAAACAAAGAATGGATAAGTCATCCAGACCTGCTCAGGTATGAATCTTGATTTATAGATTTTTACCAACCGAACCCATATCTTTCTATTTTCTTTTTAATTGTGTGCTAGACGTTGTCAAATGGGTGGGTTGGGCAGGCCGGGTAAGGGGCTGAAACAGGTTTTTTTGTGGTGTTTGAAGCATGTCAGGTCAGGTTGGTTTGGCTTCCAAACCTTTATTAGGCCTTTGATCAGAATTTGACAAACTTATGTTCTATCAAGCATGTTGTATATGTACATTTATACATTTGGTATTGCATGTTTTGCAGAGGTGGAACATTATTAAGAGATGTCAAAACAACCCAATAATCAAAACTGCCTCTCAACCTTCAGAGATGCAAATAGCAGCTCGACCAGCGTATGTAAGGACATCAGCTGGAGGTACAACTATACAACATTGAAAACATTGTTTTTTGGTGGGAAATTCTTAAAAAAGTTTGCAAAAATGGTGCATTTGGTCATAATGGGTTTATAAGGATTATAAAATGAGTCATGTTATTTTTCTCAAGGTTTCTGTCTCAAAATTGCATCTTGACATACCAGACATGTTTCTTAATAACTTCCAAGAAGTCGATCATTGGATGTTATTATTATCAAGAAATGGTGTTCGGGAATTCCACCTTATGAACACAAATAATACTTATTATGTGTACCTCCACATAACAGACATGTTTCTATATGTATCTTCATAAATGGCATCATTTGTGCATATAGTACTTATTACAGCAAAAGTTGAACCAGATGCTCTCCCGTTGACCAATAATGCTAAAGAATACAATGTTGCAATGTATATGTCAAACCAAGGTTCGACTTCAGTATCAAATTTAGAACTATAAGGCTTATGTATAACTTTAACTCATTAATATGAAATTTTATGAATTTTTGGTTCAGTGATAACTAATACAGGTGGTGGACAATGGATGGCATTGTATAACTATATGTTTATCTAAAATACCTCATTAACTTTAACTCATTTATACCTCATTTATATCTTTTTTTACGTTATTTTGCTCGGCTTAGTTTACAAACCAAGGTTCGACTTCAGTATCAAATTTTGTGCAATTAGCACATATCTACTAACTTTTAAAGTTTTATTAATCGATGTACGGTGAAAGTGCTATTGGGTATTGTGGCTTCGACAACAGGGACAACATGTGGTGTAACAAGATCTGTAAAAGCAATTCAAAACAGCGGTTTAGTGAGCAGTTGCACTTTATTAAAAATTAGCATATCGTATGTCAATATTGTATCGAGATGTATCTAAAAATATATGATGTCCTAACAATCTATATTACCAGTATTTTTATTTATTTATTGATTTGTACATACAGNCTGATGCAAGGACCAGAAACTGCTCAAGCAGATGTTCGGTTTGATTATTTTAAGTGCTTTATTCATGCTTATTCTATAGTTCAATTCCATTGGGGCGGAGGGAAATATTCATTTCCTTAGATCTGCATTCTAATTTAAATAACTGCTTAATGCTAAGTGACTTGACTATTATTTAATATTGTAGATATATACTGACATCTATTAATTATTCCACCATTTACCAAGAGCACTTAACATATATACCAAAAGGGTGCACAGTTTTCTAACGAGTAGTACATTTATCAGTTAATGTTATATGACCTGTATTTATTGGGTAGTTCTTTATTCAGCAGTATACATCTATTTTTTAAAAGTTCTGTCCTCCAGGACTTATTCTAGTTAATCACAGTAATATATCAGTATACATGCATACTAAAGTTTGCATCTTCAGATCTTTTATGTTGACTTTTGATAAGCCACGTGTCTTAAGTACATCTAAACAGACATCTTGACTTGATTAAGTTTTATTGAGAAGTAATTATGACCTCCTAAAATCCCAGTTGGTAGAAAAGAGAAATAATAAGCTTACTCCAGTGAATATAGCATCATAAGTTTCGAGATCAGTTGGATTCAAATTGCAATTAGATCTCTCAAAAGCCGCTGACACCGGATCAGACTGTGGGTGGGCATGAAATGATTAAAAATATCGTTGCATATTTTTCTATAGGGCGAAAGTAGGGCGGTAAAAAAATGGTTGAAAAAATGTACATGTTGAAAGAAATGGTCATTAACCTTATGAATATCGTGTGGTCTTCGGTCTACTATTTAAAGAAAATGCCAAAAAGCAGCAGTTACATAAATTTGAGACATATTAAGTTTATAATTTATGCAAGCTGACAATTAATGAGAAATGTTGTACGGATATGTGAATGGAAATTAACGATTTGGGCTTATACAAAGATTTTAAAAGAATAGTCCAACGTTTATCAAATTTTTGTGTTTGTTTCAATGTTCTTCGTAACAACATAGTTATTTAAGCAAAAAAAAAAAAAAAAAAAAAAAAAAAAAAAAAAAAACACAACCGGAGGATGGGCCGTCTCCCCTGGTATTGCATGTAAATTGAGTCTAACTCTTTGTGTGTTTGTTGCACTAAATATTGGTTGCTCAACCAAGTATCAGCTACTTCCAACTTCGATATAAAGAACTTTAATATTGTTAGAAAGTCTATTTGCAAACTCATTTTACTTAACAGTGTCCCAGAGCTTTGGCTGAAATCCTTCACCCAGTAAATATTGGACGATTTGAACTCTCTACATATAATAATACCGTGAAGAAACTCCAAACCTCTAGCTGCCACCAGCAGTATCTTGCCATTCGCGGTGTTCCAATCTAATGCTTCACTCTCCAGTGGTAAGTCTGAAAATTAATCATTAACTTAATTGATAATATAATGTGTTTTTTTTAATCATTAACTTAGTAGAAAATATGAACGTGTTAATCAGAATTTATATAGGCCAAATAAGAATAGTGGCGGATGTGCTTCTGTTTGGGCCAACCTAATATTGGTGACATTACGGGCTGAAATAAAAACCAATTTGAGTTAGAGGTGGAACCGCGGCTGAACTAAAACTGCTAAATTGAAAATATAAGGACCGAGTACCGAACAGGTCGATGTATGTTGGGTCTCTAAAGAAGCTGTGATTCAGTTTGAAGGGTTAGACTCGAGTTTTTACCCCTCGTAGATGGGGTTTGATTATACGGGTATATTAGGACTAGGCCGAACTTCTTTGCCCTTTCCTTACCTAAAAGTTGTACACATAAGATAAAGTTTAAATTAATTTAGAAGGTTTAAATGTACTTAGGAGTATTAACACTGTTTATTTTTAAGTGCCAAAGAAGTAGTTCTATCAAAACACTCTACATCGATAAGCAAGCAGAAAAGCACTTTAATAAACAATCTCCAAAAATACCCTCTTGACAAGCTTTTAGAATTTGACCTCCATTTAGCCCTCTTAAACGCACTATTTGCCTGCATTGTAGGTAAATATACAAAGGATAGACGATATAAACAAGTTGTGTTTCAAAAACACGATGCTGCAAAACGTTTAAGACACGCGACACGCCTCCCCGGCAGCGGCGCCAAATTTTGATTGGCCCAGAAACGGTCAACTAAGTCAACCAAGGATTTGGTCAACAAAAGTCAGGCCATTTAGGGCTCAATGCAATGATCCAAGGAGTATAGGAGTTCTTCCCGGGTCGTTATGTCCCGACGAAGCGTGAAATTGTGGTAAAAACGATTTTGAGATCAAGTGATTATGAAACGATGATTGGTGAGAGAGATTAATTGGAATTAAACTATGAAATTATGAATAAAATTGATAAACAAATACTACAAACGATTACTAGAAACCTGAAAACGTTTGCAAATCTAAAAATGTACGTTACGTTTAATTAAACGTCTACGTACGAAAATAAAAGTGAAAACTAAAATCTATAAATACCTAGATGATGAAAAACGTATTTCTACAATCCTAATAACAAAAGAAAATTTTATGAAAAAGAAAAATATTTTTTTTTAGACTTTTTAATTATTTATTATTAATTAATTACTAATTACTAATTAAACTAATTTAAATTGAAATAAATACTAAACTAAATTATAAAATTACCAAACTTTTTCTAAAACTATTTAACAATTACAGAAGTCTTAAAAAATTATAAAAAAACTCCTGAACTTTATAAATAAACTATTTTAGATTTAGTTTACTTAATTACCAATTAAAAGCTAATTAACTAAATTAATTAAGAAAAATAGCAAATGAACAGTAACAATTAAGAAACTATTTTCTAAATATACTATATAATTAATAAAAGCTAGAAAAAATATAAAAAGATGCTAGAGATTAAAATTAAACACTAAATGATTTTATTTTTGATTTTTCACTTAAAACTAATTAAACTATTTTAATTACTAAAATTACCAAATTAAAAGATAAAATTATGAAAAATTTTATACAAACACTATTTAATACCAGGAACCTAGGAAAAATTTGAAAACCACTAAGTATTTAATAAAAAAAATAGAGAATAAATTAAAAAGATAAATTCTATTAAATAGAAGCTATCACTAAAATTAAAAATGATGATTTTTGATTTTTCTTCTTTACAAAACTAATAAACAACTGAAATTGAGAGACTTTAATGAAAGCAAGATTATTGAAGCTTAAAAATAAGCTCAATGCAAGCTTATAAGCTTAACAGTGGGCTTTTTGCTTAAAATGGAATTTTAAGCTTGCAAAAGCATGCCATAAGCTTATAAACTTGAACCAAGGTCAATTTAGACTTCAACTGAATTGAGTGAACTGTAAATAAGCTAAAAGTTGCAAAGGTTCCTAAAGAAGAGCTATAATCCAACAAACCAAACAGTCCTGTAGACCAAGTAGCAGACCAAAATAAGCTTGCACAACAAGCTTCTGAACACAGGATGAGCTTGGATTTGGATAACCAGTACTACTGACCTTCCAAAGAATCCAAGGGCTCAGGAAAAGCTCAAGGCTTAAGCTGGAAAAGGGCTTATGA
Organism: Artemisia annua; assembly: GCA_014162995.1. NCBI lineage: Eukaryota > Viridiplantae > Streptophyta > Magnoliopsida > Asterales > Asteraceae > Artemisia > Artemisia annua. The sequence continues at coordinate 161,277 of LBNU01018729.1, forward strand.
ACAAGCCTTGGTGTACACTGATGGGTCAGTGTACATATGTGGATCAGGCAAGTGTACAATTTGAAAATAGGCCAGGAAAGCTTCACAAAATCACAAAGTACACAGGATAACAACAAATAACAAAGCTTATGCAAGCTTATGAAGATGGATGGTTCAACTGTGCACAGGGGAAATTATTGGAAAACAGCTAGTTTGATAAGCACATTTAAGCAGTTTAACAAGCTCACAGAAAATCAAGAAAAATAATATATCAAGATCACCAGCCAAATATTGATAATCCAAAAGCACTAATCCTAAAAGCCAAGATTAAACCTTACACAAAATTCTAAAGTTTATTCAAAAAAAATTCCTTGAACACTTTGACTTTTTGATTTTTCTTAAAAAGTTGACCTTTTTGAGCTTTGATTGGTTCTCGTTAAGTGAAAAGATGATGTTAGGTTATAATGAGATGAACTAAAGCTAAAACAACTTATTTTGAAATGATTTGGATGAAAATGGATTCTAGAAATCCAACAGTGAAACTGTTAAGGGGTTTTCAAAAGAATTTTGACTTTTCTCAAATGAGACTGAGTTTTTATGGTTTCCTAGACCTAAATGGAACTAGATAAACAAGTTACAACAAAGAACCACACAGATAACAACCTATGAGACCCTCAAATCAGTTCATCCAAACACCCCTCATTCTATGAGATTTTTAAGAAACTTGCACAAAATGAAACTAAGACTTAGCCTGATGACTAGAACTTATCTAATAAGAAATAATGAAACAAAATAAGCTGATTTAAACAACAAATAAGCACAAAGAACCACAATCACAGATTTCACAATTATGCACTACAAAATGTCAAACTTTGAGATAGAATGCTTTGAAACCTGGCCTAGCTTTTACTAGGACCTCTTTATCAGCAACAAGCTCCTAGCTTATCAAAGATAAGCTAGGTAAAAGTTCATCTTGCCAATCCATTTAGACAACTTCCCAAGCTTTCCACTGTCACAATGCAAAGGTACCCTGTGATTACCCAAGCTTTCCTTAAATAGGATTTGAACATAAAATAACCTAAGTGTTAGATTCCCTTAAACGTAATCAAGTCACTGAGTGAACAGTCACTCAGTGAATCATCTTCAGGATGTTTAGAACAAGCCTAACGAAGAAAGGTTTTCCATTCAGTGAGGCGGACTCTCAGTGAGTGGCATCTAAGCCAAATAAGAAGATGATGGATTCAGTGAGTGATGGCAATAGCTCACTGAATCCCCAAGTCTCCTCACCAAGTATGAAGACTGAAAAGCTACCTGAAGACTGAAGAATAGGCGGGATTGGGAGGGAAAGTTCGAACTGTTGATTGGCCCAGAAACGGTCAACTAAAGCCAACCAAGGATTTGGTCAACAAAAGTCAGGCCATTTAGGGCTCAATGCAATGATCCAAGGAGTATAGGAGTTCTTCTCGGGTCGTTATGTCCCGACGAAGCGTGAAATTGTGTTTAAAACGATTTTGAGATCAAGTGATTATGAAACGATGATTGGTGAGAGAGATTAATTGGAATTAAACTATGAAATTATGAATGAAATTGATAAACAAATACTACAAACAATTACTAGAAACCTGGAAACGTTTGCAAATCTAAAAATGTACGTTACGTTTAATTAAACGTCTACGTACGAAAATAAAAGTGAAAACTAAAATCTATAAATACCTAGATGATGAAAAACATATTTCTACAATCCTAATAACAAAAGAAAATTTTAAGAAAAAGAAAAATATTTTTTTTTAGACTTTTTAATTATTTATTATTAATTAATTACTAATTACTAATTAAACTAATTTAAATTGAAATAAATACTAAACTAAATTATAAAATTACCAAACTTTTTCTAAAACTATTTAACAATTACAGAAGTCTTAAAAAATTATAAAAAACTTATGAACTTTATAAATAAACTATTTTAGATTTAGTTTACTTAATTACCAATTAAAAGCTAATTAAACTAAATTAATTAAGAAAAATAGCAAATGAACAGTAACAATTAAGAAACTATTTTCTAAATATACTATATAATTAATAAAAGCTAGAAAAAATATAAAAAGATGCTAGAGATTAAAATTAAACACTAAATGATTTTATTTTTGATTTTTCACTTAAAACTAATTAAACTATTTTAATTACTAAAATTACCAAATTAAAAGATAAAATTATGAAAATTTTTATACAAACAATATTTAATACCAGGAACCTAGGAAAAATTTGAAAACCACTAAGTATTTAATAAAAAAAATAGAAAATAAATTAAAAAGATAAATTCTATTAAATAGAAGCTATCACTAAAATTAAAAATGATGATTTTTGATTTTTCTTCTTTACAAAACTAATAAACAACTGAAATTGAGAGACTTTAATGAAAGCAAGATTATTGAAGCTTAAAAATAAACTCAATGCAAGCTTATAAGCTTAACAGTGGGCTTTTTGCTTAAAATGGAATTTTAAGCTTGCAAAAGCATGCCATAAGTAGGGATGGCAACGGGTCGGGTTTGGGTCGGGTTTTAGTGAACCCGTACCCATACCCGTTTATGAAATCCATACCCAAACCCGCCCCAAAACCCGATGGGTACCCGTCTATGAAACCATCGGTTTTTCGGGTTTTCCCCGCGGGTTTCGGTTATCCCCAATTGAATATTATATGGACAAAATGGCGGTATTAAGTCACATTAAAATCAACAAAAAAAACAAAGGAAAACACCATAATATATTCTTTTTTTTTTAAGTTAAAGAAAATGAATATTATATCAAACGATTTAACGCTTTTGGATAATTCATGTACATAATAAAATATGTTATGCAATAGAGATACGTATATAAAAGAATATAATGGAAGAAATTATATATAATGTATATATATTCTAGTTAATTATAGTATCAATAAAGCGGATATAGATTCGGGTAAGCGGATACGGGTACGGGTACGGGTAATCGGGTGGGTATTACCCGAACCCGTACCCGAACCCGTACCCGGCTAAAAAATTATATCAATACCCAAACCCGCATCCAAACCCGCCAACCCGCCCCCGAACCCGACCCAACCGGTTCGGGTTTCGGTTTTCCCC
>LBNU01018730.1:6600-27243 GCA_014162995.1 Artemisia annua
CCTTTTTTTTTTTTTTTTTTTTTTTTTTTTTTTTTTTTTTTTTTTTTTTTAAAGAAATGAAGCATCCCTTGTAAAATTTTGTCTATAGCCTCATCCTATAAAAGTTCATACTACTTTTCTATTTTTCAACAGAGAGTATTGTAGAATGCATTCATTTTAAGCATGTATTCTGTTTTCTTCGAATTTTGATAAAATAATAATAATAATAATAATAATAATAATAATAAATTAAATTAAATTAAAAAAAAAAAAGAAAAAAAAAACTCATTTCTACCACTAAGAGCAAAGGGAGTGATAACGTCTCCCTTGCGTTATTCTTATGTGGCAACCAAGCAACGCTTCAACGCACATTATGGCCATTTCCTACCCCTTCGCGTTATTCCTGCGTTGATGCCCAAGTTAACGCAGCAACGTGCGTTGTAACGTGGAGGTGCAGAATCAAAACATTGCAAAACAAACCCCTTGCCTTGTAAATTGTATGTAACGGCTAGATTTAGGGAAAAAAAATACAAATGACCGTTTGAATGTAACGGCTATTTGCTTTCAAAAAAAAATCAACCTTATAAATCAACAACAACAAGAAGTTTATACAACATATTCTCACAAGCAAAAAAAATAACTCATACACTCGTATTCTCACAAAATCAAAACCATGTCGGGACGAGACGATTCAAGTTTTTTAAATTTGATGGGTATTGTAAATGCTAACGCTAACCCGAACGTCGGGTCTTCTTCAAATCCTAACCCATTTGGTAACTTGTCATTCGAACAACAACAACAATTGTTGTATTTGTGGCAACAAAATAACGCGGAGCAACAAACACCCCCAACACCACAAACCCAATCCTCACAAGCGGCTAGTGTGGAAGTGGAACCCGAAGCTCCGTCTCCACGAAAATCCAAACATGGAGGTAAACGTGTTGCAAAAAAAGGCAAAAAACAACTAGTCGACGAGGTGTTTGATGAAAAAAATCCCGACGTGAGCGAGACTACGTTACGTTGGACACCGGAAGAGGAAGTTTTACTTGCCGTGTGTTGGGTGGCCGTTTCCGAGGATAGGAATATTGGAGTTTCTCAAAAGGGCATCACTTTTTGGTATAAGGTTATGAACGAGTTCAACCGGCAAAATTTTCAAGTTCGTAACAAGGATATGATAACAAGCAAGTGGCATACGTTGAATGGAAATTGCCAAAAGTTTCTAGCGGCTTACAAACGAGCCGCACGTTTGAGAAAGAGTGGTGAAAATGAAGTGGATGATATGAGGCACGCTAGAAAAATGTATCGTGACGAGCATAAAGGTGTGCCGTTTACTCAAGAGGAAGCGTGGTTAATTTTGAAGAAGTGTCCAAAATGGGACGCGCCGGCACCGATTGACTTAACCGGAGACGTCCCCGGTCAAAGCAACCAAGAGCTATTTGGTGATGATGTACGCCCACGTCCTGCCGGGAAACAAAGGAATGCCAAAAAAACAAAAGTCCGATACATCGACTAGCACCGGTGGAAGTGCGTCAAGCAACTTGAAATCTATGACTACCGAGCTTCGTATGAGACGGGAGCGGCCCAAATGGCGTACGAAGCGGCTAGAATGAAAGACGAGACGGCTACGCGTTTGAAAGAATTTAAATTCCTCGGTATGAAATAAGTGAAATCGATCCGGAGGAGGCGTATTTCATCAAAATGGAAAAACAAAGAATCAAAGAGAAATATAAGTTGCAACATCCGCCAACCGATCCAAATGATACCGACTAGTTTAAATTATCTACTTATCGTATTTTATTTCGTATGTTTCATTTCGTAATTTCTATTATGTCATTTTTTTATGGGAGGTGATTTGCACACTCTCCAAATTGATTGGCACACTCCAAATTAGAGTGTGTTGACATTTATACCCTCACAGAATGAAAATGTGTAAATTAATGTGAGGGTATAATTGTCAACCCACTCTAATTTAGAGTGTGCCAATCAATTAAATGAGTGTGCAAATCATCTCCCTTTTTTTATTGTAATGTTTTTATTTTGTATTGTAATGTTTTGTTTTATTAAAAAAATGTTTGAATGTTTAATAAATGAATTAGTTGAGGGTATAANTCAAAGAGAAATATAAGTTGCAACATCCGCCAACCGATCCAAATGATACCGACTAGTTTAAATTATCTACTTATCGTATTTTATTTCGTATGTTTCATTTCGTAATTTCTATTATGTCATTTTTTTATGGGAGGTGATTTGCACACTCTCCATTGATTGGCACACTCTAATTTAGAGTGTGCCAATCAATTAAATGAGTGTGCAAATCATCTCCCTTTTTTTATTGTAATGTTTTTATTTTGTATTGTAATGTTTTGTTTTATTAATAAAATGTTTGAATGTTTAATAAATGAATTTGTTGAGGGTATAATTTGTAAATTTGTAAAAAGTGGTGTTATTTGGTGTTATGATTTCCTGATGTTTTTTGGAGTTATGTTATTTGGTGCTGAGATGATGTGGCGCTGACGTGACGCTGTGTTATTTTATAACTTGAGTTATGGTACCCTTTGCTCTAAACTAGGGGTGTTCATCGGTTCGGTTCTCGGGTTAATCGGTTTATTCGGTTCGGGTTGTTCGGTTAATTTTTTTCTGGGTCATAACCGAAAACCGAACCGAACCGAAAATATATGTGACCGAACCGAACCGAGAACCGAACCAAAGTTCGGTTCGGTTATGGGTCAAAACCGAAAACAGAATTTTGTACTTGAATTATACAATTTATATTTTTTAAAATTTAATTACATAGATTTTTGGCAAAAATATATATATATATATATATATATATATATATATATATATATATATATATATATATATATATATATATATTTATTTCAAATATAAAAAGTGTTTTTTATATTAGGATAAAAATTTAATTGTCTTTTATTTTATATATATAACAATATAAATATGTAAAAAATATATATATTTATATAAATTTGGTTTTCGGTTCGGTTTTTGGTTCAGATAGCTAAAACCATATCCAAATCGAAAACCGAATTTTTAGTTCGGTCCGGTTCAATTTTGACAAATTCGGTTCGGTTCGAAGTTCAGTTCGGTTCTTTTTCGGTTCGATTCGATTTACGGTTTATTCGATTTATTACCCGAACCATGAACACCCTACTCTAAACAAAGTTACAAAGGTGAGTACGTTGCATATCCCACATGGCCCAACTAGAGCACGCAAGTACGTTGCATATCCCGCATGCCCAACTAGAGGCCTAGAGCATGCGTGCTTAATCAATGTTAAAAATAGGAATTAATCATGTATCTTATTGGGTTAACGACACCTGGCCCGATAAGAGCATATACGCATTATCATATGCCCTGGCAGTCTGGCACTGCACATATGGCGCATATATGATGATTGGTTTCGTAAAAATTTAGAAATACGTCTAAATCATGAAAAATGTAATTTTAGAGAGACTTTGCCGAAAATTCGAGTAAGTTATAATAACATGTCGAGACGTTTGAGGTGAGTTTACAAATGTCACTAAAGGGATGGTTCCTTCATAAGCCGGCTTTATATAATTTTATAAATTTGTTAAGAAAACATGGAATAAGTAACAATGTGATTAACGATAGGTGGAGGCGTCACTGTCACGTACGTTGTTGTCGATGGTAGTAGACTAGTAGATTATATATACACAAACTAAAAAGGGTCTTTTGCTAAGGCATAAGTGAGAATTCCGATGCCTCTCTTTATCTTAGTAGCGATCATATTGGTGTCTTCATTTTTGCTTCTGAGATTGTACAAAAAGAACCCACAACATGAAAATCTGCCTAAAGGTTCTTTGGGGTACCCTTTAATAGGAGAGACATTTAGCTTTCTTCAAGCACAAAAGAAAGACCAAGGCCCGGAATGGATCAACGACCGGGTTAAGAAACATGGACCTGTATTCAAAACGTCCCTTATGGGTGCACCCACGGTGGTCATCGTAGGTCAGTCTGGCAACAAGTTCATCCTTGGGTCCGAAGAAGATGTTCTCATTGCGAAACAACCTAAGACTTTATCCACTATAGCTGGAAAGTATAATATTTTTGAGCTAACCGGAGTAAGGTACGTGTTTTTTTCTCTTTGTCATATATGTCTATGATCAATTTCACTCAATCACGTGCAAGTTTTTTCCTTCTAATGTGTATCCGATCCGTCTTTGGTTAGCAAGTATACCGGGACCTAGGATACTTTTTGGCTTTGTTACACAACCTTTGTGTCACAAAACCAATCTTATAGCACACTTTTATGTTGATTCTAAACAACGAGTTCCTGATCGAGCAGGTACCAGTTAATCAAAGGAGCATTATCCACTTTCATGAAGCCAATAAGCCTTAAAACTAATATCAAACAAATAGACGAATTAATCACTAGTTTATTCCTAAAATCAACCTCAAAAACCGACATCATCCCAACGGTCAACTTCATGAAACACCTCACATTCAATATCGCATCTTCAGTCCTTTTTGGCATTCAAAATGAGATTCTAATCAGTGAACTCAATAAGGATTTTGCAATTGCTTTCAAAGCAGTTTGGTCACTTCCTTTGAATATTCTGGGTATGGCTTATTGGCATGGTATGAGGGCAAGATCAAGAATCATTGATCGGTTGATACCAGTTATTAGGAAGAAAAGGGAGGATCTTCGTGAGGGAAGAGTGAATGCGGAGAGTGATATTTTATCGAGCTTGATTGATGTCAAAATGCGGAATGAGGACGTGATTAATGAAGAGATGATTGTTGATAATTTTGTTACCTTGATGATTGCTAGCCATGATACTTCCGCGATTCTGTTGAGTTTAATGGTTTGGAAGATGTCCAAAGTTCCTGAAATCCATCAAAACATATTCGAAGGTACTTGAATTACCTTCAAGCATATTTTTGTTAAACTCTTTTGTTTTTGCAAATGAATTGACAACGTACTATGTTCAAATGATCACTAGAACAAATTGAAATACAAAAAGAAATAAAAGGAAGGGAAGATCAGAACTTGACATGGGGAGACATACAGAAGATGAAATATACATGGCGAGTTGCACAAGAATTGATGAGGATCATCCCACCAGTCTTCGGGAGCTTTAGAAAAGTCGTAAAAGATACTAGTTTTGGCGGGTTCAATATCCCTAAAGGATGGCAGGTAGCTTGTAACATACATATATATCTCACATTTTGTAAAAAGTATATGAATCTGACGTATAAACTGCATTTTAGGTATTTTGGTGTGCATACAATACGCATATGGACAATGATATCTTTGTGAATCCAAAGGACTTTGATCCATCTCGCTTTGAAACCAATGGGTCGAAGCCAATTCCTCCTTATGCTTATATACCATTTGGAGGTGGACAACATTCGTGTATAGGGAATGAGTTTGCAAGGGTGGAAACGTTAATCACGATACATAAGCTCGTGACTATGTACAAATGGTCGCTTGTATATCCCGATGAGGTGATCACAAGACAACCTATGCCGTATCCATCCATGGGTCTCCCGATCAAGGTCACATCAAGAAGTGTCACAGCTAAAATCGACTAGTTATCTGCAAAACTGTAAAGTTTAGGTTTTTCTCAATCATGGTCGAACGAGCAGAGAAGTGTAACAACATTAGTAGCTTTAAAAACATTTATCTTGTAAAACAGTCTAAACAAAATATGTAACATAAAAAAGTGACCTCATTGCACATGTTCCATCACACAATCTCAATTCATGGTTTTATGTTCTGTTTTGAGGTCTTTAAACACTTCATAGGTTATATATATGTAAAAGTGTTTAATACTTTTTAACAATCCAATGCATTTTGATTACGCCAATACCAACAACCAACGAGAAACTATTAAGACCAGCTAAATACGATATTTCTTTCGATCTTCATGGAATCCCGAACAATGATTTCAACTCAGACTATCAGACAGTAACAATACAAACAAGCCAAAGAGTAATGGTTTGCTGGTATAATAATATATGTTTTCTAATCGTATTCATCAAACACATGGTGTGTGTCTCCTACACGAAAGCTCTTTATCAAAGATTATTTAATAAAACGACCAAATAAAAATTACAATCTATAGGGGACATGTAGTTTGACATATAAATGATTAGGCAAGATACAGTAAGGAGGGTCAATCCCTCCCATTTTCTCTGCCACGTCAGCTTTCTCTCTCTAGCGACCTTCAGGCGATTGGATGCCCCAGTAAGGCGACCTACACTACAAAAAAATATACCCCACAAAAAATACCTTTTATATTTAATTAACTAAAAAAAAGAAGAAAAAAAAATGACGATCTAGATCGTTNGTTGTATAGGATAAGAAGGTCGCTCAAGCGACAATCATCATATCTTAGATGGGAAGAAATAGATGTAACTTTACAAATCCATTAAAGAAACTCTACAGATTCTCTAGAAAGATTGTTTAATTGAGAAAATAGTCTTATTTTCGAAAGACAAACTGCAGCAAGGTTTATTATATTACTCTACGTATCGCAACTTCAAAACACCACAATCTATTCTTACTCCATTGGAAATCCAAAAAAAATCTACAAACAAGCCAAAGAGTAATGGTTTGCCGGTATAATAATATATGTTTTCTAATCGTATTCATCAAACACATGGTGTGTGTCTCCTACACGAAAGCTCTTTATCAAAGATTATTTAATAAAACGACCAAATAAAAATTACAATCTATAGGGGACATGTAGTTTGACATATAAATGATTAGGCAAGATACAGTAAGGAGGGTCAATCCCTCCCATTTTCTCTGCCACGTCAGCTTTCTCTCTCTAGCGACCTTCAGGCGATTGGATGCCCCAGTAAGGCGACCTACACTACAAAAAAATATACCCCACAAAAAATACCTTTTATATTTAATTAACTAAAAAAAAAAAAAAAAAAAGGGCCACACCCGATTGTGTAAGCGACCCTAATCTCCCAAACAAACCAATCGATTGATACCCCACAGTAAGAGGATCGATTGGGACAAAAAAAATGGATTATCGTTTGGTCTTACAGCATGCAGCCTTATAATAAAGGTTTTTTATTAGACTACCATGACCAGTTGATAGTTCTAGAAGTCCTAAACAAGCTCATGGCCCCACCATGTTGTGAAGTTGGGATGTCTTGTAACATACTCAAGTTTGTGACATCGTCTTGCTGTAAATCTCCATCACAAATTAGTCGTACACCACACTCCTTCACCTCAACATCTTCATGGAAACTAAATGTAACAAAATTCTTTGCTTCCTTCCATTGCCATGTGCACTTCGTATAATGCAACCATATCATATATGAATCTTGCATTCCTATCACCTCATTCTTCAAAAATTCCGCAAGGTATTCTGGAATGTAACAATCTGTGATCATTGAATCTCCATCAAAGTTCTTTACAGAGTATCCAATTAATTCGAAAGGCTTTTTTCTCTTAAAAACAACACAAGTTCCAAATCCCCTAAACTTATTGAAGCACCAATCTGATGGTAATTCAACCTTTACATGATCTCCTGTACTTCTATTTGTAAACCACTCTGGAATGCTATTCCAATGATATACTATATCTAAATAAGAATAGGCATTGCCTTGCAAGAAGAATTCAGATCTGTTAGTCTGGAAACCCACATACCCAAGGAAAGCAAAAAGCTGGTGAAGAGAGCCTTGGGAAGTTATAGATGAGTCAATACACTGAGTCTTCGGAAAATTGCTGAAAACGTTCTTAAACAGCTTTGGACAATTGCTGAAATTATTGAACTTCCTGGGGTCTTCAGATGATTCCATGTATGGGTCTATAGATGATCCTAACATTTCTCTTAAGGAGGTGCAATCACTGGCAGCCATGATTGTTAGGCTATGTGGAAGTTCAGGCAACACTTCCAGCTTCTTGCAACCATCAAGACGAAGTCTTTCAAGTTGAGAAAGTTGACTCAAACTCCCAGGCAAGCTAGTAAAATTGTTCCCTTCTAAGTGTAGATATTTTAGACATGATAAGCCTCCGATGCTCTCAGGCACTTCTAATAAATTGCAGTAGTTGAATTTCAGAGACTTTAACATATGTAAACCTGTCACTGAAGACATTACTGATCTAGGTATTTGGGGATGTTGTTGTTTACTTAGTAAACCAAATGGACCAGACGTCCACCATCTTTGTTGAATCCTCCCTTGGCCACCGAATGACAATGATTCAAGGTTTATTAGAGAGGATACAAAAGAAGGAAGTTCTGTAATCGCAGTTCTGTCAACATTAAGCTCCGTTAAGGTTTTGATCAGACCCAATGCTTTAGGAAGTTGCTCGACTTTTAAGCACCCTGAGAGATTTAGGACTTGAAGAGAATCCATTTCCACTCTGCTTGGAAAAATCCTAAGCTGTTTGCAGCCTCTCAGATTCAACACAACAAGCCTCTTGAGCATTCCAATTGAGGGATGAACGCTAACCAAATTCACACAACCTTCAAGATTTAGCTCGTTGAGATTCGTAATATCTGAGAAGTCAGGGGTAGTTATTAGGTTACAACAGTACCTTAGCTTCATTACTTTCAACCTTCTAAAACTCTGACATCAAAAGAAAAAAGATAAGTTCCTATATCATAAGGTGTTAAACACGAACACATGTATGAACAAGTAAATACCTTTGGTGTTGTCCAAAGTTGCTTTATGTGGCTGTAAGACAGGTCGATGGCGACAATGTTTTCTGGATAGAAATCTGAAGGTAAGTACTTGAAAGGGCATCCATGCCAACAAAACCACCTTAGCTCATTGGACAAAAAATCCAAACTTCCTGTCAACTTCACTGCAAATGGCTGCCAATGTTCTTGAAAATAAATTTTTAGAATCTGCAAGTTTTTCATACGTGTAAAAGCTTTTCCATCTATTGGAATATTTTGGCCATTATTCTTTAGCAAAAGAATAAGAACTTCAACTTCTTCTGTTACCTAGATACAAATTAATAAATCATTAGACTGCCATTTCTTATACAGAAAAGATTAATAAAGCCAAGTGGCTATTTATATTCGACTTAATACCTTGTTTTTATTCAATGCATCGTAAAACTCTGACGAAATCCACAATCTGCTCCGATTCCCAGGCATGTTGAACTCTTCACGTGTAATTTCCCTTGCCATGCTTTGAATCAATTCATGCATTCGAAGAGACATATCATTTGCAGATACTGTTATTAGGAACTTATCAACCAAAACTTCAATATTAGCATTTGCAGAACAGTTATTGCTGTCTAGCACACTTGCAGAAAAATCTCTATTTTCCCCAATGAAGGAACATGCAATGTCAAGAAATATTCTTTTCTGATCAGATGCCAACGCATCATAACTTGGTCGAAGTTTTTGTAGAATATCTGAATTAGGATATGTTTGGAGTCTATGCAATTCACTTTTCCAGACATACACCGATTTTTCATACAATAAACGACCAATGACTTTCAGAGCCAATGGGTGACCTTGCAAATGTATTATAACTTGGGAAGCAAGCTCTTTGAAATCTTTTGTTGGATGCGTTTTCCCAAATGCATATAAACTAAAGAGCTCAAGAGATTTATAATAATCTAAAGTCTCCATTTCATAGATTTTATCCACTTTATGAGATCTTAGCAATTGTTTGTCTTTACCAGTGAAAATAATAAGACTTCCAGGGAAAAACCAATCAGGTGAACCTGCTAGTGCTTCTAACTGCCCCACATTATTCACATCATCCAAAACAAGCAGGATCGGCTTACATGCCATCCTTTGCTTTATTACCATAGTTCCTTCACCAACACTTGATATCTGTAGATCTTCTGTTTTTAGGATCTTACCTATCATTTGCAACTGGACTTGAGTTAGGCCTTGCCGTTTTTCGATTTCTTGGACATCATCACAAAAGCAACTTGCGTCAAAGTGGGTATGCATCGAGTTATAAATAGCTTTGGCAAGAGTAGTCTTTCCTATTCCACTTATACCACATATTCCAATCATGTTAACCTTATCTGACCCAACAAGGCGTGACAAGTTTAATCTATCTAAATGGACATCTACTCCTACAAGGTTCTCACCGACATGCAAGGGTCCATCATGTAACATTTTGAAGATGTCATTGGAGATCTTATTGATGAACTTGGACTCAAACCTGTAAAAAGTACAAGTTTGATAGAGGGAAAAAAAAAGGAATAGAAGAGAGAGAAATGCAAAAAATAAGAATTTTACCCATTTGTCATGTCCTGGAGATCCCATCCAGACAGATCAGCTGCCATGGATAAAGCTTCTCTCCATTTATCCACCTCTTTTTTATTTGAAATTTCGTGGTTAATGAACGCTTCTGCATAACTCTTTTTTTGTCTCCTCACCATATCAGGCTTGGCATCATAAAAGATAATCCGAATCTCATGTTTTGGGTTTTTAATCTGCTTGCACTCAAGTATCTTGACAAGTTCCCTAAGACACCATGTCGAAGAAGCATAATCTTTGGAGAAGATAACAATTAAAAATCTCGATTCTTCGATGGCTTTGTAGAGATGAGGAGATATCTCTTCTCCTTTAGGCAATTCTCTATCATCTCTAAAAGCATGGATTCCTTTTTGCTTAAAGTCGTTGAACAGATGATCCATGAAGCTTTTACGGATATCTTCACCTCTAAAACTTACAAAAACATCATATTTCCACTGATGAGGTATGGACGTAGTAGCCATTGTCAATAATGAGATTGTTCTGCATTTTCAAGTACTTCAGAAAAGTGAAAATAAAGTTGAAACAATTAATTAGCACCAAGAATCCATGACTAAGTAGCATAAAACAATCAAACATGCCAATTGTCTATGTATACGTTAGCTGTTAAAAAAAATGTAGTATATATCAAGCAAAAGATAGTCAAAACATCACATAAGTAGTCAACAATCTCAACCGAAAATAACAACAACATTACCGAATGGCGAGGTACATGAGAAGTGAAAGGTAGACAGATCATACACGCATACGCTAAGGTAAACCCAAGACTGCTTCCATGAAAACAAGATACTCTATAATTTTTTTTTTTGAACGGCAATGTGGCTACATGGCCCCTAGCCCAGGAGGTGTAGCGAGCCCACACAATCAGGTTGGGTCCAGCCCAGAAGGAAATGGCACCCTTCCCTTTACACACGCAAAAGGAAACCCCTATCGCCCTAGACAAGACTCGAACTTGAGACCTTGCTTAGGAGGGTAAAACCTCCATACCGCTAGACCAGAGGCCTGTTGGTATACTATATAATTTGGGCCACACAAATCTAGAACTACAAAGATTCAAACTTAAATGGTTGTAGAAATTACAAATATGACAGTCCAACTATCAAAGACTAAACCCGTAATACGAACCCAACATACATATAGCCGCAGAATGTCAATCACTCGGTAAAAAGTACAAAAATCGGGTCAAAATTTTTTGCTGCTTCGTTGTAAAATTAAACCTGTTACCCAACAACTTTTGAAATGATGACTAGACTAATTAAAATGAAGTATGGTTAGCATACATACATAAAACAACGAGTTATAAGATGAGCAAACACAAAAATGAAACAATAAAAAGTAACTGAAAAAGAGAATAGTGATAACTTCTTACAATATAGCGATGAATGGATGGATGGAAGTCTGAGAAATAAATGCGATCAAAATGGAAGTGTTCTTAGTTGGAAAGAGTAAAGGTAAGTCAACTTTAATTCACTTCCGGTCCCTCAACTGTAAGATAAGTCAAACTTGAGCAATCATTTGTCACGTGTTCTTCTCAAATAAATTATTTCGTCAAGCCTACGGTCCCTAACAACATTACCGAATGGTGAGTATCCCACTTGCCCGATAAATATCGCATTATCATATGCGTGTTCCTGGCACATATGGCGCATGTAAGATGATTGGTTTTGTAAAAATTTAGAAATACATCTAAATCATGCAAAATGTAATTTTTGAGAGACTTTGCCGAAATTATAATAACATGTCTAGACAAAGTATATTCATGCTCATTCAACATGCTCAAAAGTGAAACGTATGACGTTCGAGGTGTGTTTACAAATGTTACTAAAGGGATGGTTCCTTCATAAGCCGGCTTTATATAATTTTATAAATTTGTTAAGAAAACATGGAATAAGTAACGATGTGATTAATGATAGGTGGAGGCGTCACTGTCACATACGTTGTTGTCGATGGTAGTAAACTAGTAGAATATAGCAACAATCTATGTCATTATGTGTGTATTTTTGTCAAATATAATTGCAAGTTACATTATAATAAAGTTACTCTAAATCTTTTATATAACCATAAGATAAGAGAAAATTGTTTTGTGGCAATTAATCAATTTATTGATCAATGTGAGAGATCAATTATAAAATTCAGTCTTTCTATTAGTTAATAAAAGTTAAAATTAAATTAGTTTGGTTAAATTATTGATAAATTCGGTGGAGGAAAAAAAATGCACATAGTCTTGTGAGCAATATTTTAATTTCGGACTTAAGCGTAAATGAACATTATATTTGAATGGTTAATAAAACTTACAATCAGACCTTAAACTTAAAAAAAAAAAAAATAAAAAAAAATAAAAAAAAAAAGGCTAACCTCCAATCTAATTTTATGGACTTAAATGTAAAATCCTCACTTTTCATAATTTTTACAATTTCATACATTTTACAAAAATTTCACACATTTTACAAGAGTCGAGGTCATCTCTTTCAAAGTTTGGTTTGTATCTGCCATGTTCATTTTACACTCATAGACAAGTAGACAACTATATGTTGATATTTCAAAAGTAAAAAAGCAAACGTGGTTTGAAGGTTGTAATTTGTGATAAAGATGGTACTATATCGAATAGTACTGCAAACGTTGTCTATAAAGAAGTACTTCAAAGCCTTTGAACAAACCTAAACAGGTATGTACGTACTACATCTATATAACTAATACGTTTAGTACGATTTCTTAAATTTACATATAATATTATCGATAACTTCATTTTTCCGCTTACTTTTGTTTTTCTCAAACTGTTAAGTGTTTACGGACTCAACATGAGCTACTCGAATGTTTGGCGCTGACCAAATACTTTTCGTATTTAAGACTACCTACTTGTTGGACAAGGCCATACATGTACGTTCTGTATTTTAATAGTTATAAACCAAATTTTTTACCGCTTCTTTCAAATATTAAACTTATTATTATCTTCATGAAATGACGAACCCTGTTTACGTCCGTTATTGTTTCTTACTTTATTCGTGCACGTAACTTCTTTTACTTACACTTTTTTTTAGGTGCTCACAGAATAGATATTAGGTTATCACTTAATTAACGCTCAGTACATACATTTACTTTTCAATACCATCAAAATTGGAGGTCACGATGTAATGAATATTTATTAATAGTTACAAGCATAGTAGTTTATAGTATCATTGACTTATAACTTATTATTCATTTCAAAACATTTCAAGTTGTTTACGTTCATTATTCTTTCTTACTTTATTTACACACTTAATTTTTTAACGCATAATTTTTTTAAAAACTCCGTAATTCCACAGGTCTATAAGCTATAAGAAGCTAATGCATTTTTATTTTATTTTTTATTTTTTGTAATTTCAACCAACTGAAAGAGTAACTTTTATCAACTCTTTTTAAGCAGTAAAGCAGGGTAATACACATTTATGGACTATGTTTCACTTCTTTTTTAGGAAAGGTTAAATGATGTACCTGGTGGAATAGATTTGAAGTTGCTCCTTGTAATATATAGTATTATTTGTTGTACTACTAACTTAGTTGGGTGATGTGTTGGTGGAGTGGCGAAAGCTTAGTTCCATTCTTACACCTTTGAGGATGTAGGTCATGAGTTCAAGTCAGTCTGCCCCTTCGTCACCGTCTTTTGATGCTTCGATTTTTTTTAAAATTACCAAAAAGATCCCTCACATATTTTGGTTTGGGTTTTCATATAAACATACAATCAGAACCGGGATACACACAAAACAAAAAGATAAATCTTTATAAAGATATATATGTCAAGAACTCTTATTTGGCTATCCTTCTATATCAACTAACAAATCATTTAGACCAAGAATAGCATGTGACGGCCCGAATGTTAGCAAATATATCATGTTGATTGCTCAACTGTACTTTGGCTATCGCCTATCTTACGTTGAGCATTATTTAGTTTTAACACTTTAAGTAGTAATATTTATCAACTCTTTTTAAGCGTGGAATTACAATATTAATGTATGGATTAATGAGAGGCTCTTTACATATATAGACTAGGATGGTTTAAGGCTGTGCATACGCACAGCCCACATTGTCTCGCCGCAACTTTCATCTAGTTGATCCTAAGTTGTTGTCATAATAGTTCAAAACACATTATAGTAACTACTACTTTGAAAGTCTTTATAAACTCATAATCGGTTTCGAAAGACCAATGCTTCGATTGTATACTTCTGCATGTTGATTTCTTCATATAGAGTCCGAACAAAGCTTTACAAAAATAGAACTAAATTCTTCGTAAATTGATTAAAAAAAGATTTAAAACAACCGTATGTCCGCACAATATATAAGAAGTAAATTACCAATATTTAACGACTACATATAACTTACAAATGTTATGCATGTTGAAAGTATTCTTCATACATAAACAAATTGAATAATTTCAAGCATTTCCGACCAACTGCTCCAATTGGGTTTCTTCACCATAACTTGTTTCATACTCACTATCACCACCTACTTATTTCTTCTAACACAAACACAAGAGAGCATAAAGGTAAAATAATAATACAAGAAATTAAGAAGAGAAAAACCACCACTAAACTCAAGCATAACATATCATGCCAAATAAACTTGTAAAAGAAATAAAAGCTAGTGATCTATTCAAATCAAAATCAATGTGCATAAAATCTTAAACTATATATGGATATACGACAAACACAATGTTTTCTTACGATTGATTTTTCCTTTTCCTATTAAAATTGTTCCCTTGGCCCTCTCCTTCCATTTTTATTCAACTGTCTATGAAACACTTTTAGCGCCACCACTCAACTCCAAGCAAATAGAATGACAGCCGAAATTTTGAATCAAAACCTAAACCTGCAAATCACAAAAATTAAAAAAATAAAAATTACATATAAAACTAATGAAACTATTGGCATCAGAAGAAGGGAGGTGGCAGAAATTTAACTTAAACAAAAATGTCAAAAGTTTATGAGTGAAAAGTGAGTGATAAAACATTATGTATAGTTTTTAGGCATCAAGTTTTAAGCAATACGTGGCATTTGATAAGGAAGCCAAAAGATATAAACNATCGGTGAGGATTGGGTAGATATATGATCAGACGTTGTTTTTCTTGCTTCCGCTTTACTTTGATTTATTCCTTTGCTTTTCATTAAGCTCTTACTAGATCATTCGTTTCAGAGACTTAGAAGACTTATCAGGATTCATGACATGCGTTTAGGATACCTTTAGACTTCGTAGTGTGCCTCATAGGTTTCTTTTTTTTGGAGTTATCCTTTTGAACTTCGATTCTTGATTCGTTTGACATTCATTTAGATGTCTTTTGTTCGTTTGGAGATTCGCATATGTATGAATCCTACGTATTCGACACATTCTATGACTTCTCCCTGCTTTTGATTCTTTCTTCATTGCTGATTTTTTTTACCTTACCTATTCCACCCCTATGAACATTTTGTGATTTTTCATCGTGTATATTCGATTGCCCGATGCGTTCTGGAGATATTTGGAGACGATCTTGTTGTGCTAATCTGTTCACATTGGAGATGTTTGATTCGATGTTATTCTGGATATTGATTTGTTGCCTAAGTATTATGATGATGACGACTGTCATTTTATGTTTATCACCTTTAACGTTCTGTGAAGTTCATATTTTACACCATGATTCTTAACCTGATAATCGTTTATGACCACCTTGTTCAAAAACTCGTGCATTGATTTCCCCACTGTTGTGAAGATACTTCTCTAATGAAATTTGCCTCAAGAGTTATTCGATTTGTTTGGAACGTTCGCTGTGTATCTTTTTGTGTTTTGTTTTATTTGTGGAGGAGAATGATGATGGTCTTTATTGTTGGGAGCCAAATCATATCATGTCTTGTGTGAAGAGTGAGATATTCCTAGAAGTTCTTTTCGTATTCGTATGATCTTTTTTTGAGTGTTGTGATGCGAATTGTATTGGTCACCTTTCCGACTATTCCAATGGAATTGATAAATCGTGCCTTTCATGAATATTTGGATAAATTGTCATAGTATGACATATTAGGGTGTTCAGAGATGAAAGAGAAACACGAGAATCATCTTCATTTTCGGTGTTGAATTTCTACGATGGAAGGGAGCAGTTTGAAGTGAACAGTCTTATCAACTCTATTCATCTTAGTTATACTAATATGTATAGAGTCTTGAAGCAGGAGCCAGACGGGATGGTATGAAGATGGTGGTGACTACATCAGAGATTTCCACGCTCAGGAGGAAGGACAACACGAGTGNTTTGGATAAATTGTCATAGTATGACATATTAGCTTGTTCAGAGACGAAAGAGAAACACGAGAATCATCTTCATTTTCGGTGTTGAATTTCTACGATGGAAGGGAGCAGTTTGAAGTGAACAGTCTTATCAACTCTATTCATCTTAGTTATACTAATATGTATAGAGTCTTGAAGGGAGGAGTCAGACGGGATGGTATGAAGATGGTGGTGACTACATCGGAGATTTCCACGCACAGGAGGAAGGAAAACACGAGTGGAATTACAGTGGAGCATTGACTAGGACGGCTTGCTTGGAAGATGGGCATAGATTTCTTCTGGCCGAAGATCATTCAAGCTACATGGTTCACCTACAATGATCGTGACTGAGAATCGCATTTTGGTTCACGCTTCCGGAGGAAGAATAGAAGAGTTAGACGTTTTGGCAATTGAGGAAGTTGGTTCGCGACGTGTTAGATCTTGGATTTGTTCTATTCTGCATGATTATTCTATCTCTTCGGTTATGCCTTTGATACGTTTTGATACTCTGATTTGTGAATTGAAACGTCAATGTGATTATGTTACCCATCTCTTGATGAGATTCTGGATACGTTTGATGATTTGATTTGTACTCCTTCGACTTTGGCAAGTCCCTTTATTCATTCAGATTTCGGTAGGAGTTGATGCAGATTTATCGTTTAGTACTATCTCTGTGCTTGCTTCGTAGGGTTATGTTGTCGATATACCTCCTTGTAGAATTCCAACTATCATCTGTCATCTGTCATCTGTCATCTGCTACACATTTGCTTCGCATCCGATTGGACTAGATTTGTTATGATTATGTTTTATGGGATCGAGTCATGAGAAAATTTATGTTTGTAAATATTCCGTTGGAAGGACTTCCTCGAGAGTGACGTTAATTGTGACGTTCTTTTGTGATGCTACGTCTCCGTCTAACTTTGCGAATTTTCGAGGACGAAAATTTTCTTTTTAGATGGGAAGAGTTGTAAAACCCGAAAATCCGAAATCACTTTTTAACAAAACATTTGAATTATAACCTAAGTTTATCTTGATAAATTAAGAATATGTGAGCCATACACTATACACTTTAAATTTATTAAAGCCTAAACTATACTTTATAAAGAAATTCCTAAGATAAAATCTACCCTATCTATCCTAAGTGGTATACAATCGGTGCACCCTTAAATTCTACATCTGATATACGTTTTTTTTTAGATACAACATTTGGAACAAAAACTTTGGTGGCCCTCCTATCACACGTTAAAATGTCACCATTTGGGCTGAAATATATTTTAAATAACTGTTCACTGTATTTAACATAGAAAAAGGGACGAAATATATTCCTTATTTGAAAAGTTGATTTGGTCTTGGTCTTCCTATTTGCTCGGCCTCTTTTCCAGTATATTTCCTCCTATATCTCATTGTACACCGTATCATTCTCATTCAAAACTCTCAGATACTAAACCCTTAATACAAAGATGGCGGCACATGTATCTTGCTCTCATTTTCTGTTTATTGAGAAGGATGGCACGACAAGGCACGGAAGATTCGGTCGCGGGGTATTCTGTTCGTAGCTTGGTTCTATCGGGGTATTCTTGTGATCATTGTGTTTTGATTTCTGGGTGGTTCTGTTCGGAGACAGCCTTGATCACAAGGAGAGTGGTTCGTGGGCTGCTCATTCGTTATACTTCATTGGTTATTGTTTTCGTTACTCTAATCTGGTCTAAGGTATCCTCCCTCGATCCTGTTTTGAAACCATTCGACACCTATATAGTTATATTCGTATCATGAGTAATCCGGAATGAAGCATGTTAAGTGGATCTTGATAAGTATGCTAATATGAATATGAAAATTTCATAAAATCTGTAAGATGGTTAATATGCATATATACGTAACATAAAGATATCAATCATATACGTGTCGATCTTTATTTCGGTTTTGGGTCAGGGAACTATTCGTAACACCATTGATATATGTTTGTAAAATACTGGTTATATATACACCAAGAATGAATATGAAACACGCATGACTGTTTACGTAGTTAAGGGTCCTAGTATTTGCTTTTCCGTTTCGTCTTCGGTCCGTTGCTATCAAATTCATTGGTTTTCAAGCATGCATGAGAAGTGTTTAATAAATTTAAAAGAATCTTGAAACTAAATGAGACATGGATCATCTTAACAGCTAATATGATAAGTAGATCGATCATGTTGTGTTTATCATTGGCGTAGTATTTATGTTTTTGGTATCGTCGTACTTCTAAAACTTGGATATAAAACATTGACTAATAATAAGTTAGGCGACGTATTAAATATATATGAATCGATGAGTATATTTTTATTGGTCGAAGTATATAAGTAAACTGATTATAATTATCATGCACCAGTTAGAAGATATACGATATATTAGTTTCGAGAGTGTTTTCGTGGTTGGTTCTCCTAGGATAGTTTCGAGAGTGGTCTTTGTTTCATATTCGATATATCATCATTCGAGATACATATAAAGCTCTTGTTTTACTACATAAAATCATACCTTAAACATATTAATATGATATAATATGTTACGAAACTAATCGAGTATTCGCATGCTTATATATATATATACACGACTAACATGAATGGTATATGAAAGTCTTGCATGCATGAAACCTTACTTCAACATGAAATTTTACTGTAGCCTATTGTGTATAACCAGTTAGTATAAGTTTAAATAGGGTGTTGTGCATGTATATGGATTCATGTTGCGAGTTGTCGAATGTTGAAACGTATGTGCATATAAGGTCATGCATACGATACATATAATATATGGGTGTAAAATATATTTTGGTCGTCACGGTCTAAATTAACGTTGATAATACGTTTATATATACTATAAAACGACGGGGTCTAAAATTATCATTTTAATATAAAATTATAGTATAAACTTTAAAATAACTTTATTTGACATTTTTAACATTTAATTTTTGATAATTTATATTTGGACCCTAAACTTTGCAATATTGTCATAAATGAACCATAATCTATAATATTAGCCATTTTGAGTATTTAACTTAATTAAAATGCTAACTTTGATTGTAATGACTAATCTTGCTAATTCGAGGGACATACTAATTTTGGAAACTTACTAAAACGGGTAAGTTACTTAAAGAGGAAAGCTGCTATAAATGGAAAGTTACTAAAAAAAAGAAGCCGACTAAAAGGAGTAATTTGATTTAAAATAAGCTTATAAATAATAAGACCATCATTAATTCGTGTAGATTCGCTGAAGAAGGAGTAACTTTCTATCCTTATTTCTGATATGGTTTCAGTTTGCGGTTTGAGGTACAGATATTCTATCCCTTCTCAGTAGGGACTTCTCATGACTTTCGATCCTTGACTTTACTATGATCTCTTTTGATATGATTCGTTTGATATGAGCCTTTGCTATGATTCCTCTGATTTGATTCTGATTTGCTATCCACTTTGATTATGATTATGTGATTACTAATTATTATGAGACTCAGTTATATTATGCTCTAGGAGGAGGAAGAATTGTTACCTAGAAGCATATACATTTTCTGATATATACGTGGATGGAATGGAATTGCAGCACCCTTTTTGGAAAGATAGTAACTGTTGATGCGACCAGGTGTGGAATGATTTAGGATCTCCATTTCCAGATCGGGAGTATTCAATGGAGATTGCACTAAATGCGACACGGTTCGCCTTTCATGTGGATATAGAGATTATATATTCTTACCGGTATCAAATGAGTATTAAAGGATTGTCGAGTGGAGATGAAGGGACCCTCTTCAAGACCTAACATCATATAATTGCCGCCATGGGTGCCGTGGTCAGTCATGATGAAGAGAACACGAGACTAAGCACATCTAAGGCTCAGGTGGTGTCAGAGTGGTTGAAAGGATCTTACGATAGAGGAGAGAGCAAGCATAGATGTTGGGAGGAGTGTAACAGAGCCCTTAGACTGGCAATCCTCTATGGTGGCACTGACTCTCTTATAGGGTTTTACTAATATTGGTCAGGGGTGATAAAACTGTAACGTTTGTTTAGGTAACACTTATGATAGCAGCGAGCCATGAAGCGGAACTCCAGGTATGAGATGGTGGTGACCTACCCATCAGAGATTTCACCGCTTCAGGGAGGAAGGAACAACACGAGTGGATTACGGTGGAGCAGTGACTAGA
>LBNU01018730.1:36387-82805 GCA_014162995.1 Artemisia annua
AGTAATAAACAAACTAAAAGAAATCAGTTTGAAAAGAAACTCATCATGGTTTCAATATAAACTGATTCAATAAACTATTTAAGAATCGTTTATAAATCGGTTATACCAAATCTGTTAATTAAAATTCTGTTTAGTTATAAAACTGATTTTCAAAGAAACACAATCTTGGTTTCAACAGAAAACCATTTGTATAAAATCTGTTAATTAAATTAATCCGATTTTAATAAAAGTGTTTTAATTCTGTTACACAGAATCTGTTTTAAGACTGTAGGGAAACGGTTACACTTTTATTAATAAAATCTAAATTAAAATTAACAGTAAATAAATAACAGAAAATTAAATACTAACAGAATGTACACAGATAAACAATAATTAAATAAAACAATAAAATAGTTAAAAGACTTACTTGATCACCAAAATAGATCAACAACGAAGCACTAAAGAGCCGAGGCACGTGTTTGACACGTTTCCCTTAAAACAGATTCGCCGTCTGTTTCCCAGGGTACAACAGCCGAAACAGTAAGTTGTACTGTCGGACTTAACTAAACTGTCAGGAATTTCATCATAATAGATGCATATTCCTTATGTTGGAAATCAATAATATCTATTGATTTGATGTGTGAAAACTTATGGAATTAGGGCGTCTATATATACACAATAGACTCCGCCCTAGTTTACTCCTCCTACCGATGTGGGATAGAAAGTAAACTATTATTCCACTTTAGTCATGGTACCGAATGACTAACTTTGAGACCCGATATTTTAACCTCCTTAACAATATTCATCCAGCAAGAATTGGGACCAGAATTCACATTAACGTCCACGCTTCCAGTTTGGCCATATAGAGCCTTGATGACCCTAGACCATAAAGATGAGTCTTGCATATAAAACCTCCAAAACCATTTGAACATCAAGCCCCTATTTAAAGCATAAAGACTAGCGATTCCGGGCCCACCTTTCTCTTTGGAAGCTAAGGCATTCTTCCAGTTAACCCATGAGGCATTGTTACAATTTGGAGCACAACCATTAAAGAAGTGACTTCTTATAGATTCAAGTTTTCGAAGAACACCTAAGGGAGCTTTATATATAGACATATGGAAAATAGGCGTCGATCCCAATACCGATTTAAGCAAGGTAAGTCTTCCCCCAATCGACAACATTTTCATCTTCCATTTAGACAATCGCGAGCTAACACGATCCACCACATCATCCCAGGCCTTAATACGTGACATAGAACCCCCCCATAGTCGAACAAAGGTACGTAAAAGGAGGTTTGAAAGTAAGACACCCAAGCTTTGAAGCGGCCCCTTTGATCTTATCACTGTCCACATGAAGACCCGTTAATTTACTTTTGCTCATGTTGATTCTCAATCCCGAAGCCCGAAAAAAACACTTAAGAACATAGTGATTGATAAACTTTTTAACGCCGGTTATTAGGTAACATATTTAAAAAACACAAACTTTTTTATGTGGGAAAAAAAATGAAATTTAAAAAAGGTATTTTAGGTATATAATACATTACTCATTTTTCAAGTTTTTAAATTTTAAGGAAAAATGTTTTTTTTTTCTTTTTTTTTTTTTTCCTTTTTTTTATATGTAGTATAGACATGCACGTGATTAAATGTAACATAATTAAAATGCTCAAAAAAATAAGATTATTAAACAAATTTGATTATATTTTAAAACCCAAGCAGATATAGTTGGAATATTATTATTAGTTATAGGTCTGAACCTAAATCACGTTTAATAACCGATGTATAAACGGGCCAAAACCTAGAATACGGATAACGATAAATTAATTTAATTGTAATACAAAAAATCTATAAATGCACGAGATTATAAGTCTTAAAATAAAATAACGACTTATAAGTATGCACCAAACAAATTTAGTTAAAATATGATATAGAGAAGAGATCTGGTGAATTAAAATAAGAAGTGGTGAGAAGTGACTATAAACACACATTTGAGATGTAACGACTTGAATTATATGCATCTTTATTCATTTATAAGCACCCCTCGAATTTCGAAAGTTATTTGAAATGAAAGTGGTGCAAATTGATTTTTATGATTCCATCACATTTAGAGAACAAAACAAAAAATAAATCATGAAATGCATCTAATATATGTATATGTATCTAATTAAAAGTTAAAAATCATATTATGATGCATCTAAGATAATAGGGATGCATCTAATTTGGATCGGTGCATCTCACATATGTGGTTGTTATTACTTCTCATCCTTCTTATTTTGAGATTACTTCTCATTTGATCTTAACTCAATATATTTACAGATACAGAATTAGTTTCACTTATAATCTAAATCTCGTGCGTATAATATCGCATTTACAAAACATTAAACATTGCCAAAATTTTATATCTCCTTGTGTTAAACTAAAAGTTTAAAATAAATTTGATTACCGTGTAAACTCGTGCATGCAAAGTACTTATAAGTAGTTTCTAGTAAAACCTGCTTGTATAAAAACACTTTACCAAGCACCCTATATATACACAAACTTAAAAGGGTCTTTTCCCAAGGCATGTCTCTCTTAGTAGCGATCATATTGGTGTCTTCATTTTTGCTTCTGAGATTGTACAAAAAGAACCCAAACATGAAAATCTGCCTAAAGGGTCTTTAGGGTACCCTTTGATAGGAGAGACATTTTAGCTTTCTTCAAGCACAAAAGAAAGACCAAGGCCCAGAATGGATCAACAGACCGGGTTAAGAAACATGGACCTGTATTCAAAACGTCCCTTATGGGTGCACCCACGGTGGTCATCGTAGGTCAGTCTGGCAACAAGTTCATACTTATGTCCGAAGAAGATGTTCTCATTGCGAAACAACGTAAGACTTTATCCACGATAGCTGGAAAGTATAATATTTTTGAGCTAACCGGATCAAGGTACATGTTTTTTTCTCTCTTTGTCATATATGTCTATGATCAATTTCGCTCGATCAAAGGAGCATTATCCACTTTCATGAAGCCAATAAGCCTTAAAACTAATATCAAACAAATAGACGAATTAATCACTAGTTTATTCCTAAAATCAAGCTCAAAAACCGACATCATCCCAACCGTCGACTTCATGAAACACCTCACATTCAATATCGCATCTTCAGTCCTTTTTGGCATTCAAAACGAGATTCTAATCAGTGAACTCGGTAACGATTTTGCAATTGCTTTCAAAGCAGTTTGGTCACTTCCTTTGAATATTCCGGGTATGGCTTATTGGCATGGTATGAGGGCAAGATCAAGAATCATTGATCGGTTGCTACCAATTATTAGGAAGAAAAGGGAGGATCTTCGTGAGGGAAGAGTGAATGCGGGAAGTGATATTTTATCGAGCTTGATTGATGTCAAAATGCGGAATGAGGATGTGATTAATGAAGAGATGATTGTTGATAATTTTGTTACCTTGATGATTGCTACCCATGATACTTCCGCGATTCTGTTGAGTTTAATAATGGTTTGGAAGATGTCCAAAGTTCCTGAAATCCATCAAAACATATTCGAAGGTACTTCAATTACCTGTATAGCTAATACAAATTTCAAATGCTCAAATGCATCATGATATGATGTCAAGCATATTTTTGTTAAACTTTTTTGTTTTTGTAAATGAATTAACAACTATATATGTTCAAATGATCACTAGAACAAATGGAGATACAAAAAGAAATAAAAGGAAGGGAAGATCAGAACTTGACATGGGGAGACATACAGAAGATGAAATATACATGGCGAGTTGCACAAGAATTAATGAGGATCATCCCACCAGTCTTCGGGAGCTTTAGAAAAGTCGTAAAAGATACTAGTTTTGACGGGTTCAATATCCCGAAAGGATGGCAGGTAGTAACATACATATCTCACATTTTTGTAAAAAGTAATCGTATAGATCTGACATATAAACTGCATTTTAGGTATTTTGGTGTGCATACAATACGCATATGGACAATGATATCTTTGTGAATCCAAAGGAATTTGATCCATCTCGCTTTGAAACCAATGGGTCGAAGCCAATTCCTCCTTATGCTTATATACCATTTGGAGGTGGACAACATTCGTGTATAGGGAACGAGTTTGCAAGGGTGGAAACGTTAATCACGATACATAAGCTCGTGACTATGTACAAATGGTCGCTTGTATATCCCGATGAGGTGATCACAAGACAACCTATGCCGTATCCATCCATGGGTCTCCCGATCAAGGTCACATCAAGAAGTGTCACAACTGAAATCGACTAGTTATCTGCAAAACTGTAAAGTTTATGTTTTTCTCAATCATGGTCGAACGAGCAGAGAAGTGTAACAACATTAGTAGCTTTAAAAACATTTATCTTTTAAAAGAGTCTAAACAAAGTATGCAACATACAAAAGTGACCTCATTGCACATGTTCTATCACACAATCTCAATTCATGGTTTTATTTTCTGTTTTGAGGTCTTTAAAGACTTCATAGGTAATATATATGTATAAGTGTTTAATACTTTGCAACAATCCTATGCATTTTGATTACACCAATACCAACAACCAACGAGAAACTATTAAGACCAGCTAAATACGATATTTCTTTCGATCTCCATGGAATCCCGAACAATGATTTCTGCAAGCGGTGATACACGTGGGTAGCGTAAGACATTTCTTTCGATCTTCAGTTCTTCATCCCTGTCCATAGAATCACACAGAAATATCCTCACCTTCTTGAGCACTGGTGCCTTCTCCAAGATAAGCTTTACAAACTTCAAATCATGTTTCATGTTAGCAAAATCTCTAATCTCCAATTTCTTCAAATGTTTCATATCAGGACAATCTTGGAGTGCATCTGACCGTAAGTCATTTCCCTTTAAGTGATCATAATCACATTCATTAATCTACAACAAGTATTGGTATTCTTGTGTGAGCGTAACTTGGTATTAGAAACAAAAAAATAGTAGTTAAGATAGATTAAGGATATTTACATATAGCTTAATTTTTTCCAAGTTTGGGGAGCTTCTGATCACAAGAGAAAGAAACTGTAACCCAGATGTGTCGAGAAGCCACATATTGAAGAAACAAAAGCGTTTAAGGTGGACTAATGCAATTGGAAGCTCTGGTGGTACATCAGAATCCTATAATTATAGTCAAAACAAAGATTAGAAACAATACAAGTTAATATATTAGATAGATAAATATTACCTCAATTATCCTTTGACAAATAGACAGATCTTCAATCAAGGGTAAGCACTTGAATAGCTCAATAATGTTGATACGATTAGTGACACCCGGCAAGTCTAACAGCTACACACAGCAGCTTACGGTAGTCAGATAAGTAATGAAAACCCATAACGATAATTATGTGTAAAAAAGAAGTTACCAGTTCGAGTTTCTTAAGTAGTGGACAATTGGCTAAGAGATGTAAAAGCGGTTTTTCTGAGAAGCTACCACTCAGAAAGAATAAGCTTGTAAGGCTACCAAATCCGTCTAAGGTTGTTGGAACAACGTCTAAAGTACAGTTTTCTATATGCAGGTCTGTTAGATGACGTAACAAGAAGATAGATCTGGGTAACTCATAGTGGATGTAGTCATCTTCATCCTTGCTTGCAATATAAAATGTGAATTTCCTAAGAGTGTTGTTGGTCCTCGCCAATTGAAGTATTATTTGTTCAATTTCAACATTGCAAATTTCGAATGTGTCATCATCTGGCTCATACATTAAAAACCTAAAGTCAAGGATTGGACCTCAATGCATGCGTAGAACTTGGTGTATAGCATAGAACTGTTTACACCTCATCATCAACTCTTTCCTGTCACTTGACCAATCTCCGAACAATTGCTTTTCCAGCTCATCTTCATCAACCATATCCTCCAAATCAAACTCAAGTTCTGGAATTTTGGTCCAACGGCACCTCCAACTCCTCGAAAGGATACTCGTCCTCACTGCATCTTTGATCGGCACAAGACATAGGATATGCTCTATGATGGATGAAGGAATGTCGTTGAATGGATCCAAAGACTGGTGTTCATCATCAGCTTCCATCTTAAAGTAGTGCTGCTGCAAAAATAGTTGTCGTATAAATAAATGTAAGAAAAACAATGTTGCCTAATACAACATTTGGAAATAACATTTCAAAAATGTAATAAATAAAAAAAACAGGTAAGTACTTGGAATATTGTAATTCAGGTTTATGGTTTTATGAGCATTTCAAACTTTTGCTGATACGCAAATCATATTTGTTTCCAGGATGATCAAACTGAAAGCCATAATTTACACATGTTTATTTGGTTCCCAAAATACTTAGCGGGAACATAAAAATAATAATACAATATCATCTAAATTATTACTTTCTAAGCCCACATCCAAAGTCTAAACACCCCCTTATGTTTCTATTTTCATTAACATATTCAGGCTACCAAATCCCTCTTGTTTCCATTTTTTACGTAACTAAAAGGACACCATTCACAACCTGGAGGAGATTATAGTTTTTATCTGCTTACTTGAACTGCTTCAGCTTATTTCAGTTTTCAACAAGCAAGTTATTTCAAATTGCTTATTTGAGATGAAACTAGATTACTTTTTACCATGATATCTAAAACTCATTACAAAAGACTGAAATTGTGAAATATAATTCATTTAAGTGCTGCAAAAACCAATCCAAAATAACTTAGCTTTTTAGTGTTTTGATCATAAAAATGAGCTTAGCCTGTTAATACACAGTTCTGACACTGCAATTCAAACTGAAACATTGTCTTCTAAAGTGCTTATTATTTGTATATAAGTAGAAACATAAGATGTAACATGATTCTTAAAAGGGTGAAAATAATCTAACAAATTATAAAAAGGAATTAAATGCTAGAAACTCTATCACGCAAGACTCATATCTTATGTCATGTATGTTCATCCAAGACTTATTTATGGTTAAATGAATAAACCTGGAGAAATCATATAGTGTTACTAAGCAACAAAATTCATTTCATGTTCACTAATTCATAACTATGCATGAAATCATTGTTACGATCATAATATATACTCTTTCATAACAAGTTCAATATTATTCTGACCTATAATGCGGATTCGCTAAACCATATAAGCAATCACATTGACAATCAAATAAGCACATAAAACACGAAGATACCAACTTATTCAACAAATGACTAGCTGAAAACAAAGCAAACAACTATTTCTCCTTATTCAAAGTAGTATTTCCTGATGTATCTAAACTTTAACAAGCACTTAATCCAAAAAATATGTATGTAACATTTGATATCTCGTTATAACTTAGAGAAACAACTTATGCCACTTAACTAAATTCAGAAACAAAAGGTTATCTAGAGAGAGTGAAGTAAAAAAGAAAGCAAACATGTAGTGAGGTGAAGTTAACATCAAGTTAAAAAAAAACAACTCCGATACTTGTCGATAACACATCAAGTCATCAAATCACAAGACATTTGATGACAAATTCTTTAAATAAACAATAGTTACTAGGTATCAAGTAAGCAAACAAAAACTAACTTGGAAAAAATTAGGTAAAAGTGAATTTGGATTTAAGTAACTAAATCCGGATCAAATAAACTTAAGCTCATTAACTCAAATAAATAAGCAATCAAATCAAACACAAAATAATTTTATTTCGTAATAATTAGGGATTAAGATAACCTCTGAAAAATTTAGTTCAGATCCGCCATGGCTGAATGTTGGGGAGGAGAAGTTAGAATCACTTGATAAACCCTAAACAAAATGAAATATGGATAAAAGTGGTGGCGGGGAAAGAGGGAAGATGGGCGGGTCAAAGGATCCACTTAACCGATTGATTCTTTTTCACTTTTTATATAACCATACGCTCCAACCCGTATTTGTCAATGATATAATTTACATCTTTATGGTGGCTTGTTAGATATCTAAGTATACAAAAAGAAAGTGTGATGTATAGAAATGCATCAAATTAATTTTATGAATATAGTATGTGGTGTTACATAAAATAATTAGAGTATGACTGCTATAATGCATAAATTAAACTATTAAAGTACCATGAAATATAGACGCACTCTGATAAAACCATGTTGCATAGAAAGCTTAATAAAGTATGGTGTGATAGCATAGTATGTTTAGGTGTCATGAGTAAAAATAAATGGTTAATGTAAGTTGCGCTAGAAACGTATTTATTGTTAAGAATGTGTATAATGAGCATGATAAGATAAATGAGCCAAGTCATGTAAGAATTAAGATATGAGAGATGGTTATATAGGTATGTATACACTTGGTGGTTTAAAGAATACTAGCGTTAGATGTACTTAAATATTGCCAAATAAGATTGCATAAGTGATATTAAAAACCTGCTGACGCATTTCCTCCACTGAACGTAATCCAAGCATGCCTCGCTCTCTACAAGTTTCACGAAGTTCATCTTCAGAAAGGGCATCCACACCACCCTTTGATTGAATCATCTTATCATCATTCTTTATCCTATAAAGAAATACACAAGTTGTAAATATAACAACCCAAATGTAATGCAATAATATGAGTTAAATGTTTTGTATCGCAAATAAGTGTCTGTTCCCTAGGGTTGGATTCCCATATAATA
Source organism: Artemisia annua (assembly GCA_014162995.1). Taxonomy (NCBI): domain Eukaryota; kingdom Viridiplantae; phylum Streptophyta; class Magnoliopsida; order Asterales; family Asteraceae; genus Artemisia; species Artemisia annua. Next base: position 44,940 of record LBNU01018730.1, read on the forward strand.
GCACATATTCACTAACCAAGGCCTAAAAGCAGAAACATTTTGGAACACAAAACGGTTTTAATAAGTTAGTACCAAAAATGATTATGATACTCGAGTAATACATCTGCACATATGACAAAATCTGACCTGCTGATATTATCAAGGGTAAGTTCATCGTTGAACAGCTTTGCAAATCCCAAAATTTCATCATTCACAACAGAACCACCTGTCCTAACCTGTATATTAAATTGTAAACGTTAGATATCTTGAAAGTAAACTAAAAGTAGGCCAGTTGAATTAGAAATCTTGCCTTGCCCAAAAAGTCATCATGATCTTCTGCTGTTTTCTTGAGTTCTCCACTCCTACTTTGCACCTCTTTTGCCAATAATAGACCAATACGAATACGTTTAGGAAACAAAAATTCCATTGAATCATTTTATCAAACAATTACCTTGGATTACAGGAAGAGAATGTTCTTGGTCTTGCTCATGATCATCGTCGCACACAAGGGAGGAGGATTCACGATCTACATACGATGAACAAACAAATCACTGTATCAATAAGGAACACATTTCACTGAAGCATTTTATCCAACAGTTGGTTGGGTTACCTTGGAATAATTTTGACAATAGCTTAAGCTTACTCATTGAACCAACAATATAATTTTGGAATAATCGTTTCTCTATCCTCTCTCGCCAATGATCTTCCTCTTCCTCAACATGACTTTCACTCCTTGCTGTAGAGAAAGACGTTAATTTCATAAAGTGAAGCAAAAACACTAACGATACATAATTAAATGAGCCTCAGCAGCTGTTAGGATACACGTATTGTCGGACGTCGATAATTAACGAATTATCAAACAAATGGGGGTAATATGGTTTACCCGACAAGTATAAACACAAGAATTTGAGAAAACTCTTCTCAGACTCTTTTCATTAATTCAATTCAATCAAACATAAAACACCAAAAAACCTAAACAACACACCCTATTTATAAGAAACTAACAGTAAACCTATGAGAACTAATAAGGTAAACATAATCTTTACCCTATACCAACACTTACTGCGTCACAGGATTAATGAAGTGGTTGAAGGTGAATTTGAAGAAAGTGATAATGTTCACAGACCAATAACACAACCAACTGCCATTCAATATCTGCATTTTTTCAGCTAGCTTATAGACATCAGCAATGTTCTAGATAACTTAAAACTGCCGTATAGTACACCATGAAATCTTAAACACTAATAACTGCAGGGACGGAACTTGAACATTGTTGGTGGGGGGCCAACTTGAAAATTATTTATTTTAGGGGGGCCGATATGCACTACGTTGAAATTTTTGTATCAAAAATGACTAAAACCATATATAAAAGGATGTAAAATGTACATAGGATCAAAAATTTTGGGGGGGCCACAGCCCCCCTCGGTCCCTTCTAAGTTCCGTCCATGCTAATAAGCGCATTTTCCGCTGCAAACACACATCAAGTCATATCCAATCAATCCAACTAACATTATTAGCAACCACTACTACCATATATTAACTCTAGAGTCAAATGCTCTGAATCATAACTACAACAACAGGTATCATCTGCTAAACGACTTGCAATAGTGTTACTACTAAAAATTAATCACACAAAACGGACTTAACTGAAATCGAAACAGATACATTTCACTCAATTACCACAGTCCCTATCTTAACACACAAAAAGAGCTCTAAATCATCAAAACATGAAGCAACAGATTAGGCGCGATAATGACGCCATACAGTCCAAAAATCAGAAAACTTATAAAAATCAAGACGATGGTAGCGATAATGCACAATTCACAAAAGCTTTTTAGTATGAAATTTAACAGAGCATCAGCAAATAGGTTTAAAGAAAAATAAAGATGACAAGCGACTTCTCATAAAGAGTTGAGTTAGACGCCTAACCAGAGGAGGTTCCCGTTCCTGTTCCTGTTGTTGATCTTGTTAGCGGCATCTCAATAACTCGTTTGGTTTAGATCTTCTTCCAAATCTGCATTTTATCAACAAAATAATGGAATCAATACAGCAACTAAACAAGAAGATGATATAAGTTTAGCACGAGTGATGAAGCATTTTATCAAACAGTTGGAGGGCAACTAAGTAGTCTAGTATTTTGATATAATATCCTAATAACTGCCCTCAATTCAATTCAAATTCTCACCACAAAAATTTCAATCTAATACGTAATATGTAGGAGCGAGTTGTCATTCACGCTTTAACAAACTTCAAAAACATACTAACCTAACACTAACTCACGCACAACAACAAAACTAGATATTAAAAAAACAAATGAAATGATTATAAATTAAATCGACCTCAGAGCTTTTTGGCGCCATCAGTGTGTGTGTTAATTGAGATGGTGAAATACATACAATAAATTATGTGTGAAGAAATGAATGGTTATAAAGGGCAAGGGCTTGTTTCTTAAATAATATTATTAAGTCATCATTAATGGAGACAAGTTCAGTTTTATTACTTAATATTTTTAGTTATCTGTCGCTATTAAATCACAAATAAACAATTTTCATATGACTTAATTAATTTAATTTTTTTTTATATTAAGTCAATTAAGTCGAAATCTTCTTGTTGGTTTAGGTTATTAATTGAGTATCACAACAAGTAGGGGTGAGCATGGTTCGGTTTGGCTCGGTTTTTGTATAAAACCGAAACCGAACCGAAATATTTCGGTTTTTGATTTTTAGAAACCATTCGGTTTCGGTTTTGTGTCGGTTTGGTTTTTTCGGTTGTCGGTTTTTTTCGGTTTTTTCGGTTTCTATATGATCTTTCGAGCTTTGCTTTTTAAAATTAGATTTGACATATATCATAAAATAACACCTTCACAGCTTTAAAGAAACAATCCAAACAACCATTAAGAAAAAAAAAAAAAAAAAAACACAATAATGACGATAAGAAACAAATGACCATATTAAATCCTAAAAAAGAGAGTTGTTTATGTGTTATAGAGCAACACAATAATAACAATAAAAACCTAATAAAAACAGAAACACCCTAGAAGAGAACTTATTATCCGTCCTAAATGACATGTTCAAGAAGCATATGAAACAAAGAGTAGTTACTCGACATGATATAGTTAAATGTCGGTCTTAGATGCATTTTGATTTTAAATGTCGGTTCGGTTTCTATTGGTCGGTTTTTAATGCTAAAACCAAACCGAACCGAAAACTTCGGTTTTTTCAAAATATAGAAACCGAACTGTCGGTTTTTCAATCGGTTTCGGTTTTTTTGGTTTTGGTTCTTCGGTCTTTTTCGGTTTAGGTTCGGTTTTTCGGTTTCTTGCACACCCCTAACAACAAGGGCCTAAGAGTTTAGAGGTCTCGGTAATTATCATTCGATGTTTTTGTAGTAAGCGGTGGCGAATATCCTATAACTAAAATTTTTGACAAAGTCAATTTAGACAGTTTATATTTGGTGTTTTTATGAGTCAAATTTAATCTAGTGTTTAATGGTTGTTTTCTTTGATATGAGTATAACTGTTTTGTTATGTATGTTTTATCGCTTATGTAACGGGCTCAGATATGATATTTACTCACATCCTATGTACTTAAATGTTTTTTTTGAAATAATATATTTATCAGGTTAAAATCCTTTACTCAAAAAATATAAGAGATCATTTAATTTAAACATTTTCATATTTGCATTAATATTGCTGGTGCAATGATTTTATATGCTTCATTGTGACAATAATATCACAAATGTCAAGAATCTCATGCTAGAATAACTTTCAAGCAATGAGAAACTATTCTATTAAACTTCGTCTTGAACTTGGTTTTAAGAGAATACAATCTTTCTTTCAAGCTTCGTCCCTAACCCTATCATTTTTTAGATTGACAGAATGGTGCCATGAACAAATATATTTTTTGAGTTGTTGGAATTTAAGTTTGAGAAGAATGAGGGGGTGTGTGCATGGGCGGAGACAAAGGGGGTCACAAGGGTCACGTGTCTTTCTAGCGAAAAAAAAATGTAGTGTAAATTTTTTAAAATATTTAGACTTTTTTGTAATTTGCCCCTCAAGAACCAATTGATAGTGTAGTTTCTAAAAATTATTAAAATGTGACCCATCGACCAAAATTTTCTGCCTCGGCACTTGGTGTGTGGTAATGTTTGGAGAAATGTGAGAACGTATAGTAATATGGTTTTGATTAAGGGGATATCTTAGCTACAATTATTGTAGCCAAATGGCTACAATACTCATCAAAAATACATACAAAATCATTCAGGGACCCACAGAATAGGATTCAGGGACCCACAGAAACACTCAGGGACCCACATTTTTAACATAGAATTGTAGCCAATTAGCTACAACAAATTGTAGCGAACAACGTTATTTCAGCTTATAACATGCACATGCAAAATACACGGTCACGTCAATTTTATAGATATTGTAGCTAGCATACTAACTAGTGTTTAATGGTATCCCTGGTTTATCAACATGTACGTCATTGCTTAAACACTCATCTTCATTTTTAAAATATGATGCAACTCCAACAAAATTAAATTTCAGTTCCTGTAGGTGTGTCATACACTAATTAAGAGAAGAATATCGATAAGCATAAAGTTGGTGAAGTATACAAACCCAACTATATGTTAGAATTTAATAATCTTAGACTATCATATTATTAAGTAAAACATGTAGTCACATATGCGGAAGCGTAGGATCAATTATAACACATAATAGATTAACATAAATTAAATAAGAACGTACCTTTAGGTTCTAGCAAGAACAAGAACCTAACTTTAATAATCATGAACAAGTGAGGAACCCTAATTAGGGTTTATATGGATCAATGATTAACCCCTTACCGTTTTGTTAATCGATCCCTTGATAATTACTATAGTGAGTAATTACCTCGTTCTTGTACACACAAATTAAACCGTATTAAGGTTATGCAAGTAAAACACACAAGAACAATTTTCTATAAAGAGAATCGATCCAAGAACCCTAAAAGGGTGTTTGGCCGATCGGTTTAGCAAGAGAAAAGAGAGAGGAAAAGTTAGGGATAATTGTGTGCACAAAAGTTATGAAAAACAATTGACCCTAGGTTTGTTTATATAGTAATTAGAAAACTTTGGGAACAAGTTAGGGTATGGGTTGCCCCATCCCTTTGCTCGGCCGATCTTAACTCCCTAGGGGGTTCTAGATCTTTTCCTTGTTTCCTAATTCTATATAAACACCTCTTTTCTTATTTGCGTCTAACGGTCGTTAGTCATTTAACGATAAATACTAACGGTCGTCAAGTTCTTGTGTCTAATAATAAATATATAAATACATTTATTATTTCTCCTTAATACTCATTTGTAATGTGTGCAATCCCGAGGTCTCGGGTTCGATACTAGACATGCACGTATTAATATTTATCCAAAATCCAACAGCTCCCACTTGGATATCTATTAATAGTGTAATGACATTGGTTGGCGTCTTGCAACACTCCAATGCCCCTAGTTCGACTCGAGCTAGGTTTCCTGGAAAACCTTTAATGATTCATCATTATTATTATCCTTTTGTTTCTAATATCGCGTTAATAAAGATATGGATCTTAGTCATTCTTTAATTAACAATTCTGTTTCTCGTTATTTATGATTGAACAAGATTACCAAAACATCTGAACGTATTCCAGATAGACTTTGGGCGTACGCACGCAAACATCCTGTCAACCCTACGAGGGGCCCAGCAGTATTAAACTTCAAAACGAATTTGAAGGAACAAATTCTTTCTTGACTACAAGACTAACCCATGAACTTTGCAACACTTTTGAAAACAACCCTTATAACTACCAGTTACGGATAGCGGTAGATTGCTCCACAGAAATGCATTACATCCATGACACTTATCTGGTATCTCAAGTCTGAGGATAACTAAATTCATGATTTACTTACTGACAAGATCCATAAAGTAAAATCATGTAGTTGGGATAAGTCCTATATTCAATTCATTGAATATCATGTGAAATTGGTATGTCAACGCATCAATATACTTTCAAGTATATTCTAACCAATACTCAGATTTGTCTTAGTTTAATGATATTCCCATATCATTAATTGACAACGGACAATTTAGAATAACATAAGTTATTCACGGATTTAAACATGCAAATATAGGATACAATTTATTATTAATGAAAACCAACGTACTAAGTACTTTGATTCATTATAATTAATAAATTGCTTAATATCCTTTATCCAAATACTAAATAGATCAATGCATGATAATTCTAGTTAATGAATTATGCCTCAAGTCATGTCAATCATATTTGTTGACAATGCATAAATCAACTAACTTTGATCTATAATAATTTTGCGAATACTTATTTCAAGAATTTAATTAGCAAAATTCTTGTATGTGAGCATCCAACTATTGTGATATAGCCACATAATATTTCATAAATGGTGTGATATCCTCAACCACCAATTTATGACAATCAAACTTTCAAACACTTTAAAGTTTAAAGTATTCTATTTTTTTTAATGTATAATGCAACTATGCTCTTAGTTGAGCACAACTAGTTCACATGGCCATTAACAAGGATAAAATCCTACCATGACTAGTATTGAGTGTCATCTCAATTAAACTAGCATCATTGTATTAAAACTACAATATGCTATTTAAAATCCCGTAAACTTAATATCCGTTGTGTAATTTTATGCCTACCAATCTTTCAAGATTTACTGTCGGCTATTAACAATTGCGCAACAATCTGCCATATTGTTTATGCTTAGAATTTAGGAGCAGTTCCAGGTTGAGGATCATTATTCTAAGACCAAACATATTCCATTAGAATATACATTACACAAGTTATATAATAACTTTTAATTGGATATTAAATATTGTCAAATCATTTAAGCATGATACAACAATAATATGATACACATGAAAATCTTTCAGTCAAACTTAGATTTCATTCATGTTCTATCTTTACAAATATATATATATATCAATTTAGTCTTTCAAAATGATATATCATATTCTATTAGATTTATTTACCGCACAAGTTTATTAAATAATAAACTCTTGTTCCAAGGTTGTATGTTTTATTTTCTAAATCTTCAAAAGTAAAATTTCATTCCAAATTAAGCCTTAACATTTTACTTATATGGAATGCTACTTCTTATATGTTTATACAACATATATGATTTAGTAAATCAAACACAATACTCCCACTAGCTTTTAGGAATACTTAGAAATTATCTTATTTCAACTACAAATCAAAACATTGATTTAGTAATTAAACATAAGAGTAATCTCCTAGATGCATGCATTTATCCATTCATGGATCATTGCACTTTGTACACATCCAAAGATTTACTTGAATTTATAAACTCCTTTTGATTACTTATCGTCCTCGCTTAAGTAATCAATCAAGAAAGAGGTTTTGATATTCATTGTCAAATTTTATATTCATATAAATATGACAATAACCATCTTTGTATCTTTAATGTGCTTAGGAAAGAATATTCAATCATAGTTAATTGCTTAAATATGATTAATAATCTTGTAACAAGACATACATTAAAATATGTATACAATTTTTGTCCATATGATTTCTAACAAAGATTTAAACCACTAGGGTTACAATATCTTTGAATAAACTCATCATCATTCTCTAACTATTTAGAATTAAGATAAACCAAATTTGTAAAATTTTGAATATCTTTATAAACAGCATCTATAACATTCATAGTATGAGTAGTTTACCCAATCCATTATTTGGTAATACTATCATATAATTCCCAGCATATTAACCAATTATCTGAGATATCCAAGTGGATCTATGAATGATAATTCCATCATCTTTTGAGGTTTATCATTTACATGTTAAGCCTCATCATGATTTTTACTAGTGTGTTTAGAAGATTATGTATTTTGTAATAAACTCCCACTTGCCTTTAGTACTATATAGACCACCTATAAATACTTAGCAATTAGAGCAACAATCCAATTTTTCTCTTTTTGGGATATTACAAATACACATTGAGAGTTCCTGACATTCTTTTGTTAATATCCTACACAGAAGTAGCTTAACAAACTCAGAACTCCAATTTAAGACTTAATGTGATTCATCACATTTCATAACGTCTTATTAATCTTCTAGGAGTCTAATTAAGTATATTCAATTCATACTCAACTTCTAACCTTGATAACTTTTGGAAGAAAAGAAGTTATAGTTATCTTTAATCAAACAATAACAATAGAGTTTGATTCTCCTAACTGAACACACCATAAACTTGTGGTATTTCATCAGAATTCATATTGTCAGACAATCTATCAATATGAAAGATAAACTTATATCTTTTAGCTTGTCTATTTTACCAACTAAATCAACTTCATGATGAAATAGAATTTCCAAGCCTCTATGCATGCTTTATAACCCAAGTACTTATTAATCAAGTTACTTCATGTTCATGTCTCAACAAGAAGACATAAACCGTTATAATCCCATTACACGTTATTAATCATTGATCAACTCAATGACTTCTTGTATATGTCTTAATTAAAAGACCATAACAAGCTAACGTCTTACTTTATTATGTCTTGTAATACTTAAAAGACTTCATGTTTATAACTATACAATAAAGTATAAACATGTATAATTAAAGTAATCATGAACACCATCATTTGGTTTCAATAATATTTTCAAGTTAACTTACTACTTCATTTATTTATGTCATTCTAAGAATACATAATTATTGAAGTAGTATTATATTACTTCATGCATTTATGTCATTCCAATAATACATAAATATTTGAAGTTGTCTTGTTATCATATTGACACATGTTCTAATAGATGTCTAATTTAGAAACAGTAAATTATCCATGTTGGTCTCACGAATACATGGAAACTCACCTTGTTGCTGGAATTTAGTCTGCGTCTCACGTTTACTAAATTTCAACACCAAGTGTTTCTTAGATTAGATGTATTAACCATATTAGAACTATAGTCTCTTACTTTGCAGTTAAGGGAATCCTTTAAATCATATTACTATGTGTTGTACCTTAGACACAATCAAGATTTCTCCCACTTGTGCATGGAACAACATCAAGTACCACATAAACAACACGCACGCGTTTGTTATTGTGAACAATATGATTTGTGTCATTATATTAACATAACTAGTAGATATAGAGTCACTCAATCAATCAAGGAAACGTACATGACTATCCTTGAAAATATTAATGTCTATATTTTGGAAAGTAATTATCTTAAGATATACAAAAGATAATCTGAGATACAATCAAGAAAATAAGTCTTGTAACTCCCACTGAATTAGAGAACATTACAATAATCCCTTATTCAGTAATAGGCACACAATACTCCCACTGAATTTGACAATATTGTAAATTGTTTCATTAATCAGTGAAAGGAAATAGTGTACTATTTACTTTCCTACATCTTTTGAGAAAACCCATTCCAAAAATTTTATAGGTTCTAAAAGAATGTATTCTACTACGTAAATGTGATTCATCACATTCCAAACTATTAACTTGAAAAAAAACTGGGCATGCAATTTCTTCCTGTATAGATCTACCATTCCAACAATTGTATGTAGTATCTATAAATGGTCAAAGCAAAACAACTAGATAAAATAATCTAATTTATCTTTTACCATTTTGCAGTAATCAGCCTAGCTTCTAATTTAATAACTCATAAAGTGCAAATACTCTTACTATTAAAGTTTGCTATGAGTTATGTATTTAGAATTTAGACAATTCAAATCATCCTATTAAACCTTTCTCATTCATGAAATGGAATAGGATTAAGTCTCACACTTCTCTTATGGAAAGAAGACTATGTTTACGGTTCATCGTTGCATTAATACATTAAAAGAATTTTCAAAATTCAATTTTTAGTATTATCGATAATCAATATTTTCAAGAAAACAGAATACCCATGGATATATTCATATAACCAACATAGTTTCTTGAAAACCTAGGATCCAACTTTTCATAATTTCACTACGTCAGTTAATCTGCCATATAGTGAAAGTACAAAAGATGGTAATCTGTCAAACAATAATTGGCAAACAATTTTCCAATTCCTAGATCATTATGGGATTTACATCAAATTGATTCATCAATTTGCAATGTAAGCATGTTTCATCCCATCTCATGCCGTAAGTTCTAGGTCTCACGCATCAACTTACTTAAGTCGTCTAACTTAGAAACTGCAAATTCTCCATGTGTGGTCTCACGCACACTCGGAAATTTGCCTTGTCATTAATCTTTGGCCTAGGTCTCACGCATACTAAAGAATTAACTCCAAGTGTTCCTTATAGTTAGATGGCATGTAACTTAAATTTATTAGGGTATTAAATTTTGATGTGACAATCAAAACATGTATAAAGATGCATACACTCATCTTTATAACATAAGTTTTCAAAACAATTTTTAATTACCAATTCGCAAGATAAAGTTAAAACCTTTTGTTTGAGGTATTGGGTTCACCAATTAAAGAAGAACCATCAATTATCATCCACTCATGGTGGAATTGAGGTAAATCACCCTTAAGATGATATTGTACATATAATGGTGATGTAGGTAAGACATCTTTAACGAACTCATAAGTGCATGGAAACCAAAGGTAGACACTAGGCTCTTTCCAAACCTTGTTTCCATCACTATGAATTAGCTAAAAAAGACTTACTTTCAAGACCATATGTACAAAAACATCAATCAAGCAAAAGTTTATAACTTTCATCTTAAAACATATTAAAAAAACTTTTACAATACAAATCTCGTCGCGAGGATGCATTTAACGCATTACGGCATGTAAGGCCAACCCCTAAGTATGACACATAAGATCTTGATATTGTAGAGTTATTAATAATTAGGTTTCACCATTATTAGTCCAATTAAATTTTCTTTTGAAATTACCCTTTATTGCTTACAAACCTTTTGAAACACATAACAAGTAATCACATAAAAGAAAACAAATAAACAACTAATAATCAAACAATTATAAGGTGAAACATATAGCCACATGCAAACTTGTTTTTAGATAAACCCTAAAATCAATTCTAGGTTTTCCTATGTATGCAATTAACTATGGCCCTCTATCCCAATGGGGAGTAGACGTGCATACATTGAATGATCAATTGTAGAGGCCATAATCATCCATATACCATATAGCACATAAATTGATTTTAAGCAATTGGAGTCTTCTCCAATTTAAGATCTATCTAATTATTACATGTGTAAACTTGTTCTAACAATTAAACAATTAATCCAATCCATGACTAACATGCATGTTTCATCATGGATTCATGCATAACAATTACCACATAATTCACATAAACACGTTGCAAACCTAGGGTTCCTAATCCAATTAATTAAAAAAAATTAAACCATAAACCCTAATTAGGATTTATGGAAATCGTACCCCCCAATTAAGGGTTAGGGTTTCGAAATTTTTAATTTTTATTAAACCCTAGATCTGAACACCAACATGTCTATTTTAACCTATTATCAATTAGGTCACAAGATACGTTCAATTAACACATAAATCATGTTTACAACCTATGGTTACTAATCCAATTAATATTAAAATCCACAAACCCTAATTTGGATAAAGGAGTGATCGACCCCTCCCCTCCCCAAATTTAGGGTTTCGAAATTTTACAAGCCCTAGATCTCAAAACAATCTTAACATGTATCTAAAACATTAAAGATTCGATTTTTATATGTTTTATGTAATCAATTACATGTTATAGCAAGCTCGTTATACCACTGTTAGAATTTAATAATCTTAGACTATCATATTATTAAGTAAAACATGTAGTCACATATGCGGAAGCGTAGGATCAATTATAACACATAATAGATTAACATAAATTAAATAAGAACGTACTTTTAGGTTCTAGCAAGAACAAGAACCTAACTTTAATAATCATGAACAAGTGAAGAACCCTAATTAGGGTTTATATGGATCAATGATTAACCCCTTACCGTTTTGTTAATCGATCCCTTGATAATTACTATAGTGAGTAATTACCTCGTTCTTGTACACACAAATTAACCGTATTAAGGTTATGCAAGTAAAACACACAAGAACAATTTTCTATAAAGAAAATCGATCCAAGAACCCTAAAAGGGTGTTTGGCCGATCGGTTTAGCAAGAGAAAAGAGAGAGGAAAAGTTAGGGATAATTGTGTGCACAAAAGTTATGAAAAACAATTGACCATAGGTTTGTTTATATAGTAATTAGAAAACTTTGGGAACAAGTTAGGGTATGGGTTGCCCCATCCCTTTGCTCGGCCGATCTTAACTCCCTAGGGGTTCTAGATCTTTTCCTTGTTTCCTAATTCTATATAAACACCTCTTTCCTTATTTGCGTCTAACGGTCGTTAGTCATTTAACGATAAATACTAACGGTCGTCAAGTTATTGTGTCTAATAATAAATATATAAATACATTTATTATTTCTCCTTAATACTCATTTGTAATGTGTGCAATCCCGAGGTCTCGGGTTCGATACTAGACATGCACGTATTAATATTTATCCAAAATCCAACACTATATAGATCCGACGGATTTTAGTTTAATTTATGTTAATTGTTTTGGATGCATTCCACATGTCAACAAATTTTGAATGTGTTTTGTATTCCGTAATTGTTGTTTGCAAAGTACAATAAAAACGTTGTTGAGTGACATGCTAATTCTATTTATTTATCAATGTTATAGTAAGTGTATAAATCATCTTCAGCTTTGATATATGGTAGCTCATCAAACGTTATAAAACTAAGCCAAGCCTAGTGAAATCAAACATTGGTTTACTTTAAAAAAAATAAATAAATATTCAAACATGTGTTGATTTTGTGCAATTCTATTTATTTGTTGATGCAATCATATGGATATAATATTGCTTCAACTATTGGTCAACACGAACGGGTGAGACCAAATATCAATAATCAAGAAAAACCTAGAACGAGGACTAGTTGCTTGGCCGATCTTAGTTCGATTGTTTTTTCTCGAGTTTTGACTAGTTTTGCAGTTAAAATTTACAAGTCGGCAGATGTCACCAGGAAAAACCAAAATCAAGAATCAAGTGCCAGCCCGATCAAGTTCTCTTCCGTCGACCTAAACATGCGAAACTTAATTGCCCATTTACGTGCTTACTTATAAATACTTTAAATAAACTAGCAGGCGGGTACCCTGTGACTATATTTTGCGGCGAATTTAATACACTTAATTTTCTAGATGTAACGTTTATTTGTGTGTATGCAACAAGTTATTGAAATTTTGTAATAAGTGTTGAATATTAATTTTTTAAGCCTTCTATTATAAGGAAGTCTCAAATACTTTATAAAGTAGTATATATTTTACTACTATATATATTTATTTAGTGTTCACTTATAAATACTCCAAAAAGTGATCACAAGACAACCTATGCTGTATCCATCCATGGGTCTCCCGATGAGTGTAACAGCTAAAATCGACTAGTTATCTGCAAAACTGTAAAGTTTATGTTTTTCTCAATCATGGTCGAATGAGTAGAGAAGTGTAACAACGTTAGTAGCTTTAAAAACATTTATCTTTTAAAACAGTCTAAACAAAATATGTAACATAAAAAGGTGACCTTATAGCACATTATCACACAATGTCAATCATGTTTTTAGACAAAAATACACCGTTGGTCCCTAAACTTGACCAAAAACATCGTCAGGCACCCTAACTTTCAAAAATCATCGCCATGCGTCCAAACCTTAGGATTTTGAGTCCGATTGCGTCCCTTGACATGGAAATCTAAGGTCAACGCCCATTTTTAGGTATAACATCAAGGGTATAATAGACCAAACACATTTTCAACCATATCTTAGTTAAATTTAACCCAAACTTCTTTAACATCATCATTTTGTGTCTTTAGTTGTTGTTTTCCTGAAGTTAGTAAGCATGGATCTTCATGGAAATTCACCAAATTAGTGTGTTCTTTCCTCAAATGGGGTATTGTTAACATCTCGTTAAGTAGCAAGTTAGTAAATTATATCATGACTAAAATACACCATTGGTCACTAAAATACACCGTTAGTTATACAGTCATTCAATTCTTGGGTGTATGTTAACTTGTAAAAGTCAAATTGCTTAAATCCAAACACCCGCTAAACTGCAAATGCATCAACATGCAATTGAAAGCAAAAACTCGGAAAATCAAGATTAAAATTATCATTTAAAATATGTTTCGTTACATAATGACATTAATCCGAGGCGTATGCCAAATGTACATCATCATATCTGAATGTTTCTAAACATTCATCTTCTTCAGTTTCATCATTTATTTTTTTTATCCATTTTTTTTTCTAATTTCCTAAGTGCAGCCGTCTCTTTCTAATGTTCCGCTGCCGCTGCAGAACGCCTTCCTTGTTTCACTTCAGCATGGCTTCCTTCTGCCTCCTCCTTTCCTTCTTCCTGCTCCTTTGCTTCTTCCTTCTCCTTTTGATCTTCCTCCTGTTCCAACGCAGCTTCTAGTTGATAGTACCAGCTTTCATCACCTTCAACTTTGGCCGACTGTTGTTGGTTAGATACAGGGTTTTCTGCTGCCACATTTGCTTCAGTAGTTGGTCTTTTGGTCAATTCCTTGTCTTGGATAGCATCCGCATCTCTTGGTCGTTTGTTTCCGGACAACATGATTTCAAGTGAATGTGATTGATGTGTTTGAGGTTGATGATATAAGATTGGTATGCATCAACATGTAGAAGTAACCAATATATACACAAATAATGGGGAAAACGAAGAGTCTGTATTAAATTTTAGAAGCATTTTTTGAACTCTTCGATTCCCCATTATTTGTTGGAAATATACACGCATGTAGACGTAAAGTAGAGCGTGTTAAGGAATACACTGTTGGTCCCTCAATTTGTCTACGTTCCCGTTGTGATACTTAAACTCCCGCCAATTATTAAGTTGAGTGTTCACATTTGGTCTCTCAAGTTGACTGTCGTGTTTAGCTTGGGTTAGATCATAGTTAAATAGTGATTGGACTATTGTGCCCCTGAAACTAGAACATAAAACGTGCGTTGACCCAGCCCAAATGGGTCAAGGGACGCAATCGGACTCAAAATCCTAAGGTTTGGACGTATGTCGGCGATTTTTGAAAGTTAGGGTGCCTGGTGATGTTTTTGGTCAAGTTTAGGGACCAACGGTGTATTTTTGTCATGTTTTTATGTTCTCTTTTGAGGTCTTTAAACACTTCATAGGTAATATATATGTATAAGTGTTTAATACTTTGTAACTTCTGAGAGTATCTATAAATCTTCACTTTTAAAAAAAAATAATAGTAATAGTAATTCATGTGTCACTATAGTTATGTTGCTCATCTATGCTTTTAAGAAAAATACAAACCAAATATCGAGCCACTTTTCTTTTTTTTAAATACAATTGATGTTAGATTATTTTATACTATTAAACAAGTGCTGAGATTACAAAATCAGACGAAAACGTATAAAACCAACAAAAACGTATAAAAACGAAAAAAACGGATAAAATGGACGAAAACGTATAAAGACGAACGAAAACGTAAGAAAACCATATTTTAAGTTATTTACTAATGGCCGTTAGTATAAAGGACAAGAAAATTCATTTCGACACAAAAAAACACAAGAGAATTTATGGTGTTAAGTGGCAATAAAAGTTTACCACCACATCTTATTGGGTAAAAGGGATAACCTCTTACCGCGTGTTACTGGAAGAAAAAAAGCAAACAACACTTGCCTCTTATCTTGTCTGATTGATAAATGCTGAGAGGCAGTAAGAAATTTTTTTAGAAAAACAAACGCACCCTCATTCATCAGTTACAATGTTCTTATTCACATTTTTTAAATTATTATTATTATTATTATTATTATTATTATTATTATTATTATTATTATTATTATTATTATTATTTTAACTAGGTATTAACTCGTTGACATACAATAAATAAAAGGGAAAATCCTTGATGTACCCCAAAGGTACATATGTACTTACCCCTACCAACCCAATTTTTTTTTCTTCATATGCCCCAGAGGCGGAGGTAGTCCAAAATGTTTGGACGGAATGATTAATATTGTGACACTTGTCTCTAGTGTTGTCCCCACCATGTACCATCATGGTACATTGTACTATACAAATTTTTGGGCGTATAGGCCCACAAAACTTGGACGAATTCCTTATTTTGTCTTTTTCCTAAAAAAGTATGGTCTTTTTTTATTGTTTTATAGTACATATATCTTGGGCGTATGGGTCCCATTATTGTTTATACTTGGGCGACTGGTTAGGTATGTAGTACACTTTTATATTAATTTATATTATGGGTACTTGTGCCATATATTAATATACACGTATATAGTAATATACACTTAATTACTAATATACACTTAAATACTAATATACACTTATTCTTGGGCGACTTGAATTAAATACGATCTTTTTTGGGCGACTGGGACCCACATTTTTTTATTTCCCAACAATATAATCTGCTTAGTCTTTTTATAATATATATATTGGTACATAATATTTGGGCGACTATGACCCACTTTAATATATTATTGGGCGACTTGTTATGTTGGTAGTACACTTTTCTTTTAATTTAATTTTTTGGTTATTGTAAACTAATATTTAAAACCAAAATACACCAAAAAAAAAACTTTTGAATATTTCTTTTCATTTTAAAGGTATTATTATACTTAATTTACTTATTATACTTATTTACCAAACACACTTTATCCTCTCTATCTCTCACTCCCCTTTCACTCTCTCACTCAGTCGAGCTTCTTGATTCAATAATCAACAATAATCTGTTTTCAAATCTACAACATAATGAAGTCGCTAGCAAGTAGACACATATCGGAAGCATCCTTTGTATTAATGTTGGTTTTCGAATTAGGGATTCGATTTAACATTTTATAATAATGGTTTGGGGTAGGGTAAGTAGTCATCTATTTGATTTAGGGTTAATCTAATTTAGGGTTAGGGTAAGCAATTATCTAATCGATTTAGGGTTGCCATTATTTAATTGTTTAAATGTTTAATCGATTTAGGGTTACAATTAGTTAATGGTTTTGTTTAATTGTTTAATTGTTTAATCGATTTAGGGTTACAATTATCTAATCGATTTAGGGTTACCATTATTTAATTGTTTAATTGTTTAATCGATTTAGGGTTACAATTAGTTAATTGTTTAATCGATTTAGGATTCGATTTAACAATTTTTAATTGTTTTATTTGGGCGACTATGATCCACATGGATTTGTTTGTTTAGTTGTTTAATTGAGGGTTACCATTATTTAATTGTTTTGTTTGTTTAATTTGATTATTTAATTGTTGTTGTTGGTTTATTTGATTATTTAATTGTTTGTGTATCTTTATATATTGTTTTCTAGTGTTAGGGTTTATTGATTGTTTTGTTGGTAGTATATAAGGACAGATGATGTATATCTTGTCCACATCTGTTAGTGTTTATTGCTGGGTTATAGTGATATTATTTTGTTGTGGCTTGTTGGTAGAATTTTTTAAGTGCAGATGATGTGTTTGTTGTCCATATCTGTTATGGTGTACTGCTTCTTTTTACTTTTAGGGTTTATTGCTGATTTTGGGAGTTTTTTGTTACTATGACTAAGTATGATAAACAAATCTCGGCTTGTGTTATGTTCGCTGCCTACAATTTAGGTTAATCTGCCTACTTTTGAGAAAGAATGGCCAAGTTTTGTTGCTTTGGTAACCTTTGTGTTTGTCTTTGCGACGACTATCTAAGTAGTATCACATCGGTGGTAACAGGCTATTCTATGGGAACCATAAATGGTAACTAGGCCGAACGGATCAAGGGGTGATTCCGGGGATGCTTGAACCATAGATGGTCGGTTGACTTAACCCAGTAGAGTTGTGCTAAGATATCGGGCCTCGGACTATATACATCCTGCTTACACACGGCGGGAAATAGTCTGTACTCCCGATCAGGTTCAAACTACTCGGGCAATCGTTTTGACTACTTACTTATGACTGTTATTGCGAAGATTTGAATACATTGGTAGTAGTGCACAAACTTGTAAATTCTTTTCAATATACCTTATGTGTACTATGTGTACAATGTGTTAATTAAAATTGATCATACTTAATTGGACGGATGCTTGTTGAAGTCCGGCCTTTTGTATCTTTTGTAGGTTGAAGAAGAAATAAATATCTTATATAGTATCATTGTCAAATTAGTAGTTAGACATCATGTTCTTAATCTTCTTAATTTTGTGTATAAAAGACTAACAAAACCATACGAAAGATACATTGAAGCCAAATTCCAAAGCTTTAAATAAAAATACAAGTTTAAAACATCCAACATATAAGATTGTATCTATATGGATTAAACAAGGAAGAAGGTGCCTGCTGCGTTGCAGCGGGAATTTTCGAAAAATTTTATGTTTGGGCGGGGCTTTTCTTTGTGAGATCGTGGTATGTTTTTTGCCGACACATGTTGTATTTGTTTGGAATAAATGTTGTGTCAAGCTATATTTGTAGTTGTCGTATTGTGTCGGGCACCAGTGTGTTGCGGCGGGGCTAATTTTGTCCTTTTATAGTTTTAAAAAAATTTACGATAATTTTTAAAGTTATTTGATAGTTAAGGGTGCATTTTGAAAGTTATATATTAAACTTCACCATATTTTATAAAATCATACGTACGTCAAAAGCATATCAATATTGGGCTTGTTTTGTTCGTTATCGAAAGGCCTTTTTGCTAGTATTTTTTTTTTTATTTAAGAAACCGCTAGGTATCTGATAGGTATTTAGCAAATAAAGTTTGTTATATAAAAAAATCGTAAATATTAAAAGTTTAAGGTGTGTTTTGTAAGTTTTTTATTTATTTATTTATTTATTTTTTATTATTTTTTTANAGGGGTGATTCCGGGGATGCTTGAACCATAGATGGTCGGTTGACTTAACCCAGTAGAGTTGTGCTAAGATATCGGGCCTCGGACTATATACATCCTGCTTACACACGGCGGGAAATAGTCTGTACTCCCGATCAGGTTCAAACTACTCGGGCAATCGTTTTGACTACTTACTTATGATTGTTATTGCGAAGATTTGAATACATTGGTAGTAGTGCACAAACTTGTAAATTCTTTTCAATATACCTTATGTGTACTATGTGTACAATGTGTTAATTAAAATTGATCATACTTAATTGGACGGATGCTTGTTGAAGTCCGGCCTTTTGTATCTTTTGTAGGTTGAAGAAGAAATAAATATCTTATATAGTATCATTGTCAAATTAGTAGTTAGACATCATGTTCTTAATCTTCTTAATTTTGTGTATAAAAGACTAACAAAACCATACGAAAGATACATTGAAGCCAAATTCCAAAGCTTTAAATAAAAATACAAGTTTAAAACATCCAACATATAAGATTGTATCTATATGGATTAAACAAGGAAGAAGGTGCCCGCTGCGTTGCAGCGGGAATTTTCGAAAAATTTTATGTTTGGGCGGGGCTTTTCTTTGTGAGATCGTGGTATGTTTTTTGCCGACACATGTTGTATTTGTTTGGAATAAATGTTGTGTCAAGCTATATTTGTAGTTGTCGTATTGTGTCGGGCACCAGTGTGTTGCGGCGGGGCTAATTTTGTCCTTTTATAGTTTTAAAAAAATTTACGATAATTTTTAAAGTTATTTGATAGTTAAGGGTGCATTTTGAAAGTTATATATTAAACTTCACCATATTTTATAAAATCATACGTACGTCAAAAGCATATCAATATTGGGCTTGTTTTGTTCGTTATCGAAAGGCCTTTTTGCTAGTATTTTTTTTTTTATTTAAGAAACCGCTAGGTATCTGATAGGTATTTAGCAAATAAAGTTTGTTATATAAAAAAATCGTAAATATTAAAAGTTTAAGGTGTGTTTTGTAAGTTTTTTATTTATTTATTTATTTATTTTTTATTATTTTTTTAATATATCGGCTCGTCGCTAGGAAACTAATTTTTTACTACTCTTAGGCAACTGTGTTGCCCCATAATATATATAGTGAACGCGTCTCGTTACTAAGCGAAAACTTATGTTGTCCACTCTTCATTTTCTTATGCTTTTCGGTGATGCTTATTTGATACGCATATGGATACTTTAATACTAGTATCAAAAAAACAAACTAGAAAGTGACATTTTGTTATTGATTATGCCAGTGATTACCATACGCAGCAAAACCTTCATTGTCAAGACTCAAGAATAGTGGATCTCGCAAAGGTGATCATCTAACCTCTTATTAAAATGAAGTCTTAAAACTAGGGGTGGAAACGAGCCTAGCTGCTCGTGAAAAGCTTGGGATCGGATCGGTAAAATGCTCAAACGAGCCGAGCGTAAACGAGCTCGAGCTTAAGTTTAAGCTCATTTAGTAATCGAGCTTGAGCCCGAGCTCTATACAAAAAGCTCGAGTAGGCTCGCGAGCCTAAATGAGCCCTAGAAATAGATATGTATATATATTGTCTATACGTATAAACGAGCTTAAAAGTAGTAAACGAGCTCGAGCCTTATGTAATTAACGAGCCGAGCTCTATTTAAACTTTGTTTTCTTTAAAACTTCATATAAATTAGTCGAGCCCGAGCCCGAGCTCGAGCTTGTGAAAATTTTCACGAGCCGAGCTCGAGCTCAAAATATAAGGCTCGAAACGAGCTCGAGCCCGAGCTCGAGCTTTATATATGTAAACGAGCCGAGCTCGAGCTCTGGCAGGCTCGGGCTCGGCTCGGCTCGTTTTCACCCCTACTTAAAACATTTATTTACTATGAAATTGTGCTGGTTAGAATGTAATAGCATTAGTTACAACATTTTCAGAAAGAAAAAAAAATAATAAATAAATAAAAAATAAAAAAACCCTAACGGACTAGAAGGCTAAAAAAGAAACTAAAAGGCTAAAAAAATCGAAGGATAACAAATTTGTGGTGAGTTGTATCTAAAGCTCTAATAACTTGTAAAATGAAAAACCCTCTACTGAGGTGTTATGTTTATTGATCAACCATTATAATACATATTACGTCTGATAACCTACCTAATGGATCCTAACCCCACACAGGGGTTGGATAAAATCTATCATCTAATACTCCTTCACAATCCGAGCGGCGAAATCACGAAAGCTGAGATTGGATGAAAAAACTAAATAAATATTATAGCAATAAATTTTTTGTTGATGAAGATGTCTGACATCAAGCGGAGACAAATCTTCATTTGCAGCAGCAAAAGCAAAATAAAGCGGTAGTAAAGCAAAAGCAGTAAAACAAATAATTAATTTTGATGATGACACTCGACGGTAAGTGTAATTAATCTTTATCATGCAACAACAACAAAGCAAAGAAACAAAACTAAAAGCANTTTTATTATTATTTTTTTTTCGACAGTCGACTTCTGGCGCGCATGACGAGGCGTCCGGAGGCCGACGAAGGTGATTCAAGTTGGGTTTTGAGGATGATGAAGATTGTTAACAATGACGTATATATGTTGTTATTTTGGTTGTTAACAACACGTGAATAAATGCAAGTTAAGAAGTATGTGATTTAATGAAAGCTAGCAAGCACCTTATGATTCACTGCAAATAACTTGATGAGCTTTTGGGATCCAAAAGTGACACAAAGATACATTATTGGTGCATGAAAAGGGATCGGAAGAGAATTAGTAGAGGAAGGAGGCGCGTTGGTTTGTGTTAAGATTTGAGGGATAATTGGTATCGGCTAGGGATTGACTGGGGTAGCATAGAGGCAGTGGTTCATGATGGACAACTATGCCTCGGGATGAGACCCGCTCATGATACCATGTCGGATTATAGAATTCCCCGTCGGGTATACATGTTATTAATATGATATTTATAAGAGAAAATTACCAAAAGAGTACAAAAATCCACCATTGATCCACAATATACACATTTTCAACACCCTTTTCCTAAAATGGTCATGCTCGACTGCTTAACTACTTGACTCCACCCAATTTTTGACACATGTCATTCATTTATACTTTTTCTGGTACATAAAGTACAATAGAATGACATGTGTCAAAAATTGGATGGAGTCGAGCAGTTGACCGTTAAAAAATTGTACTTTTTGTATCAAAAAAGTATAAAAGAATGACACATGTCAAAAATTAGGTGGAGTTGAGCAGTTGAGCATGACCATTTTGGGAAAAAGGTGTTGAAACTGACCATATAATGGATCGATGGCGGATTTTTGTACCCTTTTGGTAAGTTTCTCTATTTATAAAGCTAGATAAGCAGCCCTAATCATAAACCTTAATGGATGATTATCTAACCTCTTATTAAAATGAAGTCTTAAAACTAAGGGTGGAAACGAGCCGAGCTGCTCGTAAAAAGCTCGGGATCGGATCGCTAAAATGCTCAAACGAGCCGAGCCTAAACGAGCTCGAGCCTAAGTTTAAGCTCATTTAGTAATCGAGCTTGAGCCCGAGCTCTATACAAAACGCTCGAGTAGGCTCGCGAGCCTAAATGAGCCCTAGAAATAGATACGTATATATATTGTCTATACGTATAAACGAGCTTAAAAGTAGTAAATGAGCTCGAGCCTTATGTAATTAACGAGCCGAGCTCTATTTAAACTTTGTTTTCTTTAAAACTTCATATAAATTAGTCGAGCCCGAGCCTGAGCTCGAGCTTGTGAAAATTTTCACGAGCCGAGCTCGAGCTCAAAATATAAGGCTCGAAACGAGCTCGAGCCCGAGCTCGAGCTTTATATATGTAAACGAGCCGAGCTCGAGCTCTGGCAGGCTCGGGCTCGGCTCGGCTCGTTTTCACCCCTACTTAAAACATTTATTTACTATGAAATTGTGCTTGTTAGAATGTAATAGCATTAGTTACAACATTTTCAGGAAGAAAAAATAAATAAATAAATAAAAAATAAAAAACCCTAACGGACTAAAAGGCTAAAAAAGAAACTAAAAGGCTAAAAAAATTGAAGGATAACAAATTTGTGGTGAGTTGTATCTAAAGCTCTAATAACTTGTAAAATGAAAAACCCTCTACTGAGGTGTTATGTTTATTGATCAACCATTTATAATGCATATTACGTCTGATAACCTACCTAATGGATCCTAACCCCACACAGGGGTTGGACAAAATCTATCATCTAATACTCCCTTACAATCCGAGCGGCGAAATCACGAAAGCTGAGATTGGATGAAAAAGCTAAATAAATATTATAGCAATAAATTTTTTGTTGATGAAGATGTCTGACATCAAGCGGAGACAAATCTTCATTTGCAGCAGCAAAAGCAAAATAAAGCGGTAGCAAAGCAAAAGCAGTAAAGCAAATAATTAATTTTGATGATGACACTCGACGGTAAGTGTAATTAATCTTTATCATGCAACAACAACAAAGCAAAGAAACAAAACTAAAAGCAATGATAGTTTTTTTTTTTTTTTTTTTTTTTTCCCGACAGTCGACTTCTGGCGGCGCATGACGAGGCGTCCGGAGGCCGACGAAGGTGATTCAAGTTGGGTTTTGAGGATGATGAAGATTGTTAACAATGACGTATATATGTTGTTATTTTGGTTGTTAACAACACGTGAATAAATGCAAGTTAAGAAGTATGTGATTTAATGAAAGCTAGCAAGCACCTTATGATTCATTGCAAATAACTTGATGAGCTTTTGGGATCCAAAAGTGACACAAAGATACATTATTGGTGCATGAAAAGGGATCGGAAGAGAATGAGTAGAAGAAGGAGGCGCGTTGGTTTGTGTTAGGATTTGAGGGATAATTGGTAGCGGCTAGGGATTGACGGGGGTAGCATAGAGGCAGTGGTTCATGATGGACAACTATGCCTTGGGATGAGACCCGCTCATGATACCATGTCGGATTATAGAATTCCCCGTCGGGTATACATGTTATTGATATGATATTTATAAGAGAAAATTACCAAAAGAGTACAAAAATCCACCATTGATCCACAATATACTCATTTTCAACACCCTTTTCCTAAAATGGTCATGCTCGACTGCTTAACTACTCGACTCCACCCAATTTTTGACACATGTCATTCATTTATACTTTTTCTGGTACATAAAGTACAATAGAATGACATGTGTCAAAAATTGGATGGAGTCGAGCAGTTGACGGTTAAAAAATTGTACTTTTGTATCAAAAAAGTACAAAAGAATGACACGTGTCAAAAATTAGGTGGAGTTGAGCAGTTGAGCATGACCATTTTAAGAAAAAGGTGTTGAAACTGACCATATAATGGATCGATGGCGGATTTTTGTACCCTTTTGGTAAGTTTCTCTATTTATAAAGCTAGATAAGCAGCCCTAATCATAAACCTTAATGGGCCTAATCCCATAAACGGGCACATGCCTCCGGTCTATAAGTTAATACTCCACCGCAATTCAAGCGGCAAATCGTGAAAGCTCGAATTGGAGAATATATATCATAATTAAAAAGTAAAACTAAAGATATAAACAAATCTAATGATAGTTATTGATAAAGAATTAAGACTATGATAGGTACCAAGTCGCGTAATCCGATAAAGAGTGTTTTGTTTTATTTTCGACGACTATCTGGACTTATAACGATGCGTGACAGAGTGTTCGACCGGTGGAGACATCGATTTTGGTATGCTTTTCTTTGGAATTTAATTACGAATTAACGTCCGTTAACGACGCCAACTAACTCTATGTGGTTTGAGAGTTATAAGGAAAACAATGAGTGATTGTGATTGTTGTTTTCTGAATACATATGCTTGTTACGGCGCGTCCCTGTGGTTACAGTTACGATTCTGGTATGATATTCTTTGGTATTTAATTACAAATCCTTGGTCTCTAACCTTGTGAGTTAACTCATCACGGTTTAGGAGTTATGACCGAAATAGTGGGATGCATTTTTTTTAATACTGATAAACGGCGGTGGCTATGGTTTGACGGAGTGACATTGAGGCAGTGGCTCAAGGTAGCCGACAGTAACCAACGACCGGAGGATAACAAATTTGTGGTGGTTGTACCTAAAGCTCCGATACCATGTAAAATGATACCCCTTGAGGTGTTATGTTTATTGATCAACCATTTATAATGCATATTACATGTGATAACCTAACCCTACATCGGGCTTGGGCCAAATCTATCATCTTATCATGTGTTAGCTAGTTCATGATTTCACCATCCTTTGTGTGGTTTATAACTTAAAGGTGTTAAATGCACACTTATACCCCTACCTACAAATTTACATCTACATAAACTACATCATGAATGTTTCTATGTGTGTATTTACTCACTCTTAATTATGTATCTACATTAGCATGTGTACACATACATTATATCGTGATCAAAATAGCGTTAGATGTGACATTTTTGCATGTAAAATTAACACTAGTGTACACGGGTCTTTCCTACACAGTTACGTGATGAGAAACTAACTCAACGTGTCAAATAAGGTTGTTACATTAGTGACGACTAGTATCATGTGTGTTGGCATAGTATTAATGTAATGTGAACATCAAAAAGTTAATGTGTGATGGTGAGCCATATTAATTATATTAAATCTAAAAAACGCACTAACTTAATCCAATTTTCTTTCACGCAATTTAGAAAATAATTTTTGATATTCAAGAAAATTTGTTTGCAACACTTTTCACGTTTCTTCACCCCTGACACGCAAACTATGTTATAAAAACTAATATTTTATTATACAAGATTGAATTATATAACTTGGCATAAACCTCGATAGATAAAACTTAGTTGATTCCCAATTCTAATTACAAATACAACCGCTCATGGATAGCCTAGTGGCAAGAGGTATTGAGACATCCCCTCAACATCTTGTTGGGTAAGAGGTTTGAACCTCTGACCACCTCTGAATGAGAAAAAAAGAAATAAATGCACTTAATGATCAAAATGTCTGACCGCGTTAGAATGAGTTAGATAAAGATGTTGTTAAGAGGTACTTTTTGGAAAACAAACACGACCTAACTCATTAGCTCTCACAAGAGAGCGTCAACCAAAAATTGAAAAGCATGGCCATTATAATTGTCACCCTAAGTAGATTTTTCTTGTGGGTAACTATAGTTTTCGATTTTTTAGTCGACTAATTCATGAGGTTTAAACCCAGCACCACATACTCAAATCAGGTTAATCCCTCCATTTTAAGAAGTTTGCGTAACCACTTCAGGGTTGTTTGCATCTCTCAAGAGTTGACTTGAGACACATATTTTAGTGTGATATCCATAAGCCCTCTTGCCACTAGACCATCCATGAGTGGTTGTATTTGTAATTAGATTTGGAACCAACTAAGTTTTATCTATCGAGGTTGAATTTAATAATCTATAATAAAATATTAGTTCTTGTAATATGGTTTGTGTGTTAGGGGTGAAGAAACGTGAAAAGTGTTGGAAATAAAGTTTCTTGAATATCAAAAATTATTCTTTAAATCCCGCAAAAGAAAATTGGATTAAATTACTGCTTTTGTTTTTTTAGTTAAATCTTCGATCTCTTTTGATTTGTTTACAACTAAGTGTTTAGTTTTACAATGCAACAAATCAAAACGTTACCTAAAGATGACTTTATCTAATTTAAGCTTATAGGCAAGTCAAACAGTGTGAATCAGTAAATCAAAAAGTTAAAGACCTTTATTAAAAAGAAACATAATAATTGTAATTTCTTTTTAAGAGTTCACAGTTGACACAAAAAGAATACAGCAGAAACTCGACAAATTAAAATCCATTAATTAATAACTTATCTGAATTGTTTTTTCTNTTAATTGCTTCTTATCTATATTTTTTGTATTTATCTTCTACTTGTATTATGGATAAATATAAAATGTTACCTAATAAGAAAATAATATTTTTTTTAAAATAATATTATTACTAAATAAGGTATGGTTTAGTTTTTTTGAAATGGAAAAGTCCCCACTTGGGGTTTTGTTTTATTATATAAAAGATTACTTGTATAGTTTCTAAAACCTTGTTTATGCATCATGAATTAAAAACTTTTATTTTAAAAAAAATGTAAATATTGATGCGTATATAAGGATATATGCGTATATAAGGATATACGTAAATCACCCTTTAATTTAAAAAGAATTCAAAATACAAGGATAAGGATGAAACTACATGTGAAAAACCAATTTGAAGTCAAATAGTAGTCAAACAAAAAGAATCCACAAAATCCTCGTACTTTTGAGTTCATAAATACTCAACCAAGTGTCCAAACTCCAAACTCTTTATTTTATAAAAAAAAAGTAGTCGTAAAAAAAACACATTCTTTAAAAAAAAAGAAACACATTCCTATTCTTATTCTTACAAAAGAAGACAAAAAACAAAAAAAGCCCCAAAAGTTTAATATCCTCGTATCACTTCCAACCACTTCCAAACCCTTGTTGTTCACTTGCATGCATTCTATGCATGCTTCATTCTCCACCGTCAACTCACCGTCAATCGCCGTCAAACCTCCGTCAACTCTCCTTCTCACGGTCAACCGCCGTCAAATAACCAGGTTTTCATCTTTTTACACGTATGTGTTTGTTTAAAGTACTGATCTATGTGTTTTGAAGGCTGATTTTATGGTTTGTGTTTTTGATTTGTGTGATTAGGGTTTAGGAGAAGAAATTAGGGTTTAAGATTAAGAAAAGTTGGGGAAAAAGAATGATGATGACGTCATCAGGAGGAGGTGGGGGGAGGGTTTGTGTGAATGGGTTGTGTGGAACGACAACGACGAGTCAGTGGAAGAGAGGTTGGGCTATGAAAGTTGGTGGTTTTGCTTCTTTGTGTTACTCTTGTGGGTATGATACTTTTTCACTTTTTTTGTACTTTTTGTTCCAGTTTTACCCGTTTAGATTGAGATTCTCTCAAGTTAGAATTATGGTCACTCACATACAAAACTGTGGGGTCTACTGTGGACCCGGTCTTTCTTTTGTTTGTGAGGGAATATGACCCGTTATATTCATCTAAACTTGATAGAATCTCAGTCCTTATGTTTATATTTGTTGTATACTTGTATGGGTCCCCTGCATAAGGGCATGTTTGTTTATGCTTATACATGGGCTTATTAGCTTATTTGATTTCGGGTCACATACTTCATAAGACCCAATTTTTCAACTTATTTTTAAGACTTGTGGGCTTATATAAGTTTATTATATAATAATAAGCTTATACAAGGTCGTAAGTCTCAAATAAGCCGGAAAATTTGGGCTTATGAAATATAATCTGAAGCCAAATAAGCTCATAAGCCGACATATAAGCTTAAACAAACAACCCCTATTACATCCCCATATTGCGCGCCTGCGGTTTTGGGTATTGTTGAATGGAGTTTGTATATGGGTTAATGTGGTTGTAAGTTGTAATTTGTTACAAAATTGTGTTCTTTTACGAAAAGTGTAAGAAAAAGAAGAAAATAAGATGTTAAATTAAGGAATTTACGTAATTTGTTTGTTGTATGTACCATGCTGATTAGTTAGTTCTATCAAGTTTAGTATAAATACTTGATTTATGTGTTAATTGACTTTTTAAAGTAATGAGCTTGTTTGATATTGTTGTAATATTTGGATTTTTATAATTTGTACAAAGCTGTGATACTTTTGCACTGTTAATAGTTAATTTGTAAGTAAAAATGAAGTTAAGAATGAGTTACTTGGAGAAAAATTGTTAAGAAAGTTGGTTTTTTTTAGCATATATGTTATGGTGATTATTTCAAAAGTAAATTGTATATGCAAGCATAGTGGTATAAAGTCTCTTCATTCGGATTTAAATTTGAGAAATTTACATAGTTTGTTGTATGTAGCATGTATATGTGTTGATTTGTGTCATAAGTTATGCATTGTTGATATATTTGTTCGTTTACTTTTTAAAGTATTGAGCTTGTATGATATGGTTGCATATTTATGTTTTTACAATTTGTACAAAGTTGTGAAATTTGTGAGAAAGAGTTATTTGGACCAAAATTTTAAGCAAGTTGGTTTTTTTTAGCATATACATAATCACGATTTTGTCTAAAATAAATTGTACATGTTTTAAAGTACGGAATTTGTGTTTCGTTGGATGACTAAAAATAGCAGGGTGAGATAATGTGGTTGTTTTATAATTCATAATCTATAAAAAAGTTTCGATTTTTGCAAGCTATATGTTTTCTTATGCAATAAAAGACTATGAGATTAAGTTAACTGGACAATAGTTTGCTGAGCAAGTTGGTTTTTTCTAGCATAACAATATCAGGATTCGTTAAATTAAACTGTATTTGCAAATCATAGTGCATTTTTTCAAGGAAAAAAGTGAGTTGGTGTGAAAAAGCTAAGAATGAAGCTTGGTCTTGCAAAATTGAAAGAAAATATATCCGTCAAAAGATGCTAAACAAGATAACTTTACATCTACAGTGTCAAAGTTTTTCTTCAATGATACCCATGTTTAATCAAAATTGTTTTTGTTCATGATAAGTTCTCACACAAATGATGGTTAGTTATTGGTGTAAAGCTAAAATATTGCACAGAACTATAATTGAACCCCTATAATGATTACTTTGGATCAAGACGGTGATCTGTTTTGTTGATATCTATCTTGCGGTCTTGTTCTGAGACTTCGTTGTAGCACTTGTATGTGTGTCCAAAATGTATGACTATGCAAAATGTACTACATTGTTTTTTTCTTTGCAAGAATTCATCCCCTGTGCTCATATTCTAAGTCATATACATCTTGGTCATATTTGTTTGTGGTTATATTTACATTGAAATGGTGTATGTGGAGTGCAGAACTGCATTTGATAATCTACGCTACTGTGAACGATTCCACCTGAACGAAGCGGGTTGGAGAGAATGCAAATTTTGTGAGAAGGTAATTAATATCCAACTATTTTTAAAAGCTCTAAATAACAACCTATTTTCTAGCGGATGAGATTAGATAGGTGGGTTGACCAATACAAAAAAGGCTCGGGTCAGAGCAGCTGATTCTTTGGTTTGTGTTGGGTTGGCCCGGTTCACTTTTTGTCCAAAATCAAATTCTAACATACAAACGCGTGTAAAATTTGATTAGAATTCAGTGTAGTGATATTTCAGTTAGCAATTTATATAAAACGATTTAGGAGTTGTATACATTAAATTACTTTGACGACTTTCGTTCTGTTTGTTCTGTTTCTCCTTCGCCATACTTTTTGATTTACTATTTAGAAAAACTTGAATCGACCCATCTAAATGTGAATTGGCTAAAA
The DNA here is from genome assembly GCA_014162995.1 of Artemisia annua. Taxonomy (NCBI): domain Eukaryota; kingdom Viridiplantae; phylum Streptophyta; class Magnoliopsida; order Asterales; family Asteraceae; genus Artemisia; species Artemisia annua. The sequence goes on from LBNU01018730.1 coordinate 75,091, forward strand.
TTCTCACGTTAAAGTCCTGCTCACCAATTTCTGTTGAGTTTGCCATTGCAGCCTATTCACTGTGGATGCATTGTCTCCAAGTATCTATATGAATGCCTTGATTCGGGAGGGATATCATGTATGAGGTGTACGAGAGCCAAGGGAACCAAACCCTTCAGTCCCCCGGTAATTTGTTTTTTAGCAAGTTAAACTGTCATGCATTCTACTTTTTTCACAGATATATATCAAATACATGTGCCTGATACGTGGATACTGGAACTATAACCTCATAAAAGAACAGGTTGTTGCATAAACAGTAAATGTGTTTGTTTTTACTAGAAAGTCCCCTTAAATATGTCAAATTCTTTTACATGGCGAGAGTTAACAATATAGGAGTAATGACCCATACGGATCATTTAAATCAATTATTTTTTATTTTTTTCATCAAGTTTGAGGGCTTTTATGGGTCAAAGTGAAGTTGGTTACCCTACATAGAAAATGACCAAAACTGATTACTTTCATATGCAACTCGAAAGAAGAAATTTAATAATTAAATGTTATATAATATGTCAGATAAATATGTGATAAAACTTAAGTCTTGTTGTGGCATCTCATTTTTTCTATTTCGCAGTCATAAAACTCAATTTTCGTATCTATTTGTGCTGTTCAAAATTGTATATTTTGACATCTTTTATCGGTAATTAAAAGACCAAGACTGGGCCTTGCCTATCCTGATTCTAGTATCCCCTTCAATCCCACATATTGTGGGAGTGAGTCTTTATTTAGATGATGGTAGTTGCCATGATATACTACTTCTAAGTTGAATTGAATTACTAATACTAATCTTACCAACTGAATTTTAGGAATCTAAATTCTTATATTTGATTTATCCATGATTTCAGTCACTTGCTAACAAGATTCCAAATGGCTATTCTCGGTTTTCTGGAAGTTGGCATCCCTCTGTATTCACCAATCGGATGAATAACAGCACGCTCACACCATTAACCGAAGGGCTAGATAAAAGTCAGCATGCATGTTTGGTTTCATCCATCGGTCAACCATTCAGACTAGACGAAGAGTTACCATCTTATAAAGAATTTGGTGCTCGTAGCTCTTCCAGTAACGATATTAATCTAAGCCTCCGGAGCATTCCAACCCAATTATCATTACCTACAATACTCGATAATAACAAACCAAGTTTAGGGTCACAACCGATGTACGAGCCTGTATATCAACAATCATTGGGAGTTTCTTTTGGAAATGAGAGTTCTTCTGTGGTCCCTACTTCTAATGGGGTTGTAGAGGGAAATGTAGTACCAGAAAAAGTTCCTTCTGTTAAACAAGAACAAAAACCACGCCAGATGGTTCCAAAAATTTCAAAATCAGGAGCTAGCATACGGTCACAGTCAAACAAAGAGACTGGTTCAGATAACCGAGTTGCCAGACCACCTGGTGAAGGACGAGGCCGCAGTCAGTTACTTCCAAGATACTGGCCAAGGATGACTGACCAAGAATTGTTGCAAATATCTGGGGAGTATCCTTCCATTCAGTTATTTTTATGCTCACACATTGGAAATGTGTGTGTTTGGGGGGGTGGATCTCAATATTCATTTATAATCTGATTGTTTGACTAAATGATTTAGGAGGTTTTATGATAGAAAATACACTTTGGGAAATTTTCTAACTGTCTGACCCTTTTTGTTATAAGCTTTTTATTTTTTTATTTTTTTACTTTGTCACTTCTGACTTTGAATGTTGAGAAGTCGAGAGTTACCTTATGGTCATCTGAAAAACAGACAATTATAAATGACTGATTATGTGTGATTGTGCATGCTCCCTCTCAGAATGTTTATCTCTAAGAGCATAAACATAGTATGCATGTACTGATAGAAAATATATGTGAACACCTTAACTTCTTCCTAGTTTAAATTTTGACTGCACCATTACCCCGCTATTTGAGAAGGTTCTTAGTGCAAGTGATGCTGGTAGAATTGGTCGCTTAGTCCTGCCTAAAGCGTGTGCTGAGGTGAGTTGATTTTCTTCTTAATTTGATTTATTTCTATCTTTTTCACATGCTTTAGATTCCTGATAATAAAATACTGGTGCAGGCGTATTTCCCAGTTATCAACACGTCGGAAGGTGTACCAGTAAAGGTGCGTGATGTAAAAGGGAAAGAATGGACATTTCAGTTCAGATACTGGCCAAATAATAACAGCCGGATGTATGTTCTAGAGGGCGTGTATTCTTGCATGCAACATATGCAAATGGAAGCTGGGGACACAGGTAATCCTTGTGGTGTCTATGGCAGACTTATGGTATCTTTATGTGAGTTATAAGGCGGATATTTATCTTTTTTCTTGTACAACTAGCATATGAGGTGACAAAATGTCAAAGCAGGTAATTTCTGTACGGGTCGAAACCGGTTGGGTTGACCTGAAACACTAGTTGCTCCGAAACTCGAATTTATTTTAACTAATTTGTGTGTCAGATGTGATTACTAAAGTTTTTTTTGTTATAAGAATAAATATATTTAGTTGAATTAAAATGATATAAAAGGTTTTATGCATTAATGAGTAGATGATAAAGTTTACCTATAATTGAATATTTATGTTTCATATTTCCTTACATTTACTTAATCTTCTGCAGCGATATTTAGTCGGTTAAATCCAGGAGATAAACTTGTATTAGGATGTCGAAAGGCCATAGTTGCTACAGATGCATCTGCTCTTCCTAATCCTGTTAATGGAGACTTGCCAGCAGTGAGTGCTTACAGCATTGGACCATGTTGTGTAATTCTATGTCATTTTCGCTCTTTTTCTATATTTTTGTTCATTCTAATACATTTTTTGCCTATTAGAGTGACCCTGTTTTGCCAAAGATTATGGATAAAGGCACAAGTAAATTGGATTCAGAGCAGAAATCAGTGATTCAAGAGAAAAAGAAGACCCGCAATATTGGGTCCAAAAGTAAGAGGCTGCATATGCATAGTGAAGATGCCATGGAGCTAAAGTTTACGTGGGAAGAAGCACAGGAGTTCCTAAGGCCGCCTTCTGAACCAACTGTTGTTATGATAGAAAATTGTGAATTGGAAGAATACGATGTAAGTAGAGGTGGCTAGATGCGCGGGTCAAAATGTTCATTCTTATTTTGGGTCGTAACAGTTTGGGCTGGGTTGGCGGGGAACACTTTAACTTTGATTTATTCTTCTATAAATATTTAGGAGTCAAATACGGTTCCACACAAATTTGTATTTATTTCAAAAGTAATCTCTAATGTTTGAGTAAAATAATTGAGGAGGTTTAATGCATAAAAAAACACTTTGGTTTGTTTGACCCTTTTGACATGTTTCATCAATAGCTAATTTTGTTCATCTTACCCATTTGATCGACAAAACATAATCTGAATTGACCTCCGGTTAATATTTTCTGTGGTTTGATTCAGGAGCCACCGGTTTTTGGCAAGAAGACCATGTTCACAACAAATGCATCCAGGTAAGGATTCTCTTAAATGTTCTCTTTTGTTGTTTGAATGGTTGAAAACTGTGAACAGGTACTGTATAATAGTTGGTTGGTAATTATACAAGTGATGTGTTATAACATAGTTACTCTAAATTGGGATGGGGACCACCCAAATCTTTGGATCTTTACACAAATTTCATGATTGACTGCTTATGTAATAACTAAAAGTGCCGTTTTAAAATGGAGGATTGGTTTGGTTGTTCTAACTCGACATTAGTTTGTTAAGATTTAGGGTGAATGATATTACAATTTAGTTATTCTTTAGGTTGCAAGAACAATGGGTTCAGTGTGACAGTTGCTCCAAATGGCGGAAGTTACCTTCAGATGCTCTTATTCCCTCCAAATGGACTTGCTATGATAATGTTTCAGATCCAAACAGGTACCTCATTTTCCTTTTTTTTTTTTTTTTTTTTTTTTTTTTTTTTTTTTTTTTTTTTTTTTTTTTTGTGGGTTTCAAAATTAACGAAATTGGATAGAGTGTTTGGAGTCTTGAAACAATTACAAAAACGGGATAACTAAATGGAACCCAAACTTATTGCCATTTTTAGTATTTTCATCATGTCTGGTGATTTTTCAGTAGTACATGTACATCGGAGAAAGACACACTCCAATACATATGGAAGAAAACCAGACATAAAATAGATACAAGTAAGAAAATCGTCATCATAAGTAAAAAAAGGTGTGAATCTGCACCTATTTACTTATGATCGAGTCAATATGGGTTTTCTGCTATGTTTCTAACATGTCAAAATATATAATTTTTTTTTTCTTTTAGCTAAAATGGGAACGGTCAAACGGGTCGAAAGGTGCCCAAATTGTATTTTTAATGCATACAATGTCAACTTAAAGTATTAATTTAGGAACATACTACTTGTAATGATTTATTTACCTCATTAATTGTGCATAAAAAAATACGAAAAATGGACCAAGATAGAGTGTTCACTGGTCGACCCGAACCCCAGTGCCTGACCATATCGCCTCCTTAACTAAGTATCTCTTACAAAATTTGGATATGAGTTCAGCTTGCTAAAAAACCTAAGATTGCTCATTTCTTGCACGATATCTATCAGGTGTTCCTGTTCGACTCCTGAGGAGAGAGGAGCCGCAGATTTGGAACAGATCTCGAAACGTGGCAAGGGTACAATTTAACATTTTATTTCCATGGATTGATGTTGACTTTAGTATGATCCTAAACTCTGATAATTTTTTAGTACTTTCTGCAGAATCTAAGAAGAAGAAGCTTGTGGGAAAGTGGGGGACCAAAGAACAGAAACAAGAGCCTACAGGCTTAGATGCATTGGCCAGTGTCGCAGCATTGGGAGCAAATGATAGTGAGAATGGCAACTCTATAGTGGGCCCCACCACAAGACACCCCAGACACCGCCCTGGTTGCTCTTGCATCGTCTGTATACAGCCCCCAAGTGGAAAAGGAAAACACAAACCTAATTGCATTTGTAACGCGTGTGCCACAGTGAGACGTCGTTTCAAAACCATGATGCAGCGCAAGAAGAATCGACAGGTGGAACAAGAGGCCGAAAAGGTCAAATTACTGGTTCCGGTTATCAACAAGACTGGACCAGATGATGCACTTGGGACGGGAACTGGGCCTGAAATGCCGACTGAGAGCAGTGACAAAGGTCAAGGATGGGATCTGAATTTTGACCCAAAGGAAGAAGGGACTATGCTAGCTGCTTCTAGGACCCCTCCTGTGTGGCAGAATGTACTTGGAGGACGTGTACCCAATGTTACCAGTGACTTAAAAAACGGACCTGCGCAGACAATTAACAATGTTGTTGAAGGTATTTGATCTTGGCCTAATCATTAGTCAGCTTTCCCGCCGTTTTTTTGTGTTACCCCCATAGTAGTCTTACATTTAGAGCATGGATGAAACAAGAGCGGAGAGCCTATCGATTTATTTTTTTTTTTTTTTTTTTTTTTTTTTTTTTTTTTTTTTTTTTTTTTTTTTTTTTTTTTTTTTTTTTTTTTTTTTTTTTTTTTTTTTTTTTTTTGGCTTCTATATGTGTATGATTGCCAACATAAGACTGAATCCACATGGTGGAGGCCGGATGTGGCCTTTACCATTTCCGATTATATAAATATATATAATTTTCATGTGTTAGATATGTTATCTCTCGTTGGCTCACCTACTGATGGTATTTTGGTGGCTGTAGAGGATTAACCAGTATCCAAACTCAGTCGAGTTGTTCAAGTGTCATGACCTGAACCGACTTTCGGTTTGTTTAATGATCACTATACATTAGACGCAAACACTGCAAAAGGTATTAGACACACTTATTGAGCATTGCGATTGTTTTTAAACGTGTTCTTAAAATGCTAAAACACAAATGCTATACACTAAAAGTAATGAGAAAAGTTTAACTTTGTTTATATATGAAATACGTTTTTGCATGTACAATGGATGAGAATTTGAAGTGACAACATATTTCACCCTTTTTAGTTACAAGATCAAACAGAAAAAGTACTAGTATCATTGCTAGATTATCAATTATGTTACTGTTTTATGGTACCTAATATAAGTATTTGGTTTTAGAGAAGAATATTGAAGATAACTTGATACTATGAAGGACTACAAGAGAGCCAAATTGAGCTCGATTTTGGGGTCAACGATTCTATCTAAAAAAAAAAAAAATGATTCTATCTAAAACCAAGTCTGGCTTGAAAATTTGACATCATCAAGATCTAGGCTCGAGCCCAACTTGAAGAGTATTCAATACTCATTCAGCTTCAGGTCGAAAAGCAAGTCTAATTACATTTAGTAATCAAATGTATTTGAGATGTATGTAAAGATTACAAGTTTTAATTAATTGGAGGATTATATATTTTCAAGAATAATTAATAACTTTAATGTTACCAATTGTGTTAAGCTGTTATAACATCAAATCACTAATTTATAAAAATGTTTAAATCAAAAAACTAAAAAAGTGTTACATCAGCCTATCCCACATCGACCAGAAGAGGAACTTGTCACTTATTTATATAGCTCTGAAACTCGGCTAACTTCGTCCCTTCGGGGACATCCGATAAAATTGGAACGATACAGAGAAGATTAGCATGGCCCCTGCGCAAGGATGACACGCACAAATCGAGAAATGGTCCAAATTTTTTTCTCGATCGTTTTCTTTGTCGCCGGAACCTTTTTTTTGTCCGGGTTCTGTAATATAGGACTTTCGACAGATGGACTTTATGATTTTGGAGCAACAGTATGGGCTGTGGATTTATTTACTCAGCAAATGGTAACGGATAGTTAATCTAGTCACCCCCGCACAAGGCACAACATCTCACTTAGGATAATCCAAAATGCATAGACATCAAAAATTTCATATATATTGGAGCTCTTCGGTCTCTGGCACACAGGTTTCATAAGCGCCGATCACTTATTTCCACTGTTTCTGTATTTGAAACAGTGATATAGTGCCAATTTACTAAATTGATTGCAAAGAATTGGATGGGCGGGGAATAAGTGCTAGTAATTCACTTTGATGGTCCATATCGAAGACGGATGGGTCGGGCATACTTAGGTGCAGTCGCATTAATGCTTGTTGCGTATGGGTGTGTGCTAACGTTCAGTTGCAACTTTGTCATAGCTAAAACTAACTGAACACAATTGCTTTTCTGGAACATATAAATTTTCCTTTTTCTAATACAGTTCTTATCATCTCACAGTCTCGTACACTCAAAATGGCTCAAAAATCATGTAAGCTGTAAACTCCATGAATTATGAACTTGCACTTATATGGTACCATAACAGATTTTTTATGCAAAAACTAAATGACGGAAAACATATTATAACACTTTTAGTTTTAATAAACATGAATTTTGCAACATTTTCTTTATAGCAGATAGTTTGTTGAGCCTTCATTATACACCCTCAGCTCAGCTCAAAAAGCACTTGGCGTCAAGTCGAGCTAAGTCAAAAAAGATGAGTACCACACAACAAACCTGAAGATTGTACACGTACTCAACTAGTATTATATGTTGAACACAGGCTGCAACCCATGATTGTTCTTGTTGAAATGAACAAACCAAAAGAACAAGACACAACAAAGGCACCGAATGTTTGTATGTTATTATATCTCTCGGTTTAAAGTTGTTCTCCATACATCTTTTATATAATAAAACAAAACCTCTATTGGGAATTTTTCATTTCAAAAAAATTGGAACCATACCTTATTTAGTAATAATTTTTTTTTTTTTTTT